>JAKJXP020000057.1:0-281058 GCA_022225965.2 Diatrype stigma
AACGCTGGCCTACTTTTGCTTTGCCCGACTTCCACTCCACCCCCCCCGATTCTCTCGGCTCTTAACATCGCATCGCATCACAACTTCGCGGTCTCGGCCAGATCGCCGATCTTCAGCTTCGGCCCGTACTTGGTGAGGACGCTGTCGCCGTGGTACTTCCAGAACTGCTTCGTCGCGTTCTTGCCGCCCATGCGCTTCAGGATCTTGGCCCCGCCTGGATGCTCGTCGAGGAAATCTAGTCAGAGTAGGCGGGCCTGATTAGCCTCGGATTTCATGCATCCCCCCATTATTGCAGGTGTATGTATGTGCATGTGGGTGACGGAGAACCGTGGGGTGGGACGAGTGAAGCTGCCATGTCATGGCCGGGGAAGGGATGGGGATGGAATTGAGGGGGCCCGGCATACTTGTGACATCGTAGACAGCGCTGTCGACGATGATCCAGACGCCGCTCTGGTCGTCCTTGTGCTCCGCGACGTCCTTGGCTGTGTACGTCTTCGACATGACGGCAATCGGTGCTGCTGCGCGGCGTTGTTTGGTCGTCGATTCTATATAGCGGGATACTACAAGTCCGAGTTCGACGATCGCCCAAATGCGTTCGGTTTGTTGCTGGTATCGAAAGTCACTAGAGCGTCGGCAAATGGCGAGTAGGTATTCGTATAGCTAAGTGGTATGAAGATTGTAAAGCGCAATTGTTGTCATTGATAAAATTCACTACAGGTGCTATGGGTTTGTACCAGAAAGAAGCATTGCGAGAGCTTCCAAGCAACAACCTCTTAAGCGTCCAGGTTGCATGTGCTTCCTTGCTAGGATGGATCAGACGGGACGGGATGACCAAGTTGGGGCCAAGTTGGTTGCGCTCGCGCTTCTTCCCTCGGGGTGAAAGTCGCCGAGACGAACCTCGGCTTAACGCCAGACCAGGCAGGGATCTCTGGCTGGCAATTACCAATCAGCATCACGGGATTGGCTCGACCCCGAAATCGGTATGAAATATTCACTAAAGGACCCCGTACCTACCCCGTACCTACCCCGTGGGCCACCAGCCCAACTACGTAATTCACTAGTTACGTACCTAATTCACCTCCCGTATTGTTGCTAGTCAAACGGTAGCTTATTTGTTACAATACGTAATGCGACGAATAATGCTGAATCTGTCGCTGATCGCGTTCCATATAGTCTAGTTAGATCTTGTAGATATATAACTATAAACTAAGTAATTTCACGATACTTGAATTCGAGCCATTGCTAAATGCGATCCTAGATAGCCCACATACATAGTACATAACATATTCCGCAGGGAATCAAGACATACCTCCCATGATCCGCGACGAAGCGTTCCCATCATAAGCGTGATGCCCAGCTTCCTCTATCCCCAAACCCCCTAACTACCTAATATCCCCGCTATACCAAACAAACGAACCAGACGGGCTCGCGATGATTCAATCTACTCCTCTGACCATAAGCATCATTATCAGAATACCCACCCGCTCGAAGTGATGATGGTGCCCGTATCCAAGGCCCTCCTGAACATGTCTGCGAAGTCCGAAGTTCCGTGACAGTCGCTCTCCTCCATCTTCTCCAGGGCCTGGGGCAGCCATTCCGTGATCTTCTGTATCCGGTTATGGTTCTATAGTAGCAGCGAAGTTAGATGATTGTTGGCCTTCTTGTCTCGTCTCGTCTGGCTTTTGACCAAAACACTTTTCTCCCTCCGTCTATCTAGTATAATGACCGTATCGTATACATCGCAACAAGAGTGGCGTGGTGGTATTAAGAGAAAAAGGTAGAGCAACAAAATATAAATGCGGAAAAGAGGGAAAATAAAGGGGGAAGGATAAAACGTACCGATGGATGCGTGCTCATCCACTCGGGCGGCTCCTCCTGCTGGTGCAGCCGCTCCATGCGGCGCCAGAAGCCGAGGGCCTGGCGGGGGTCGTAGCAGGCCTCGGCCATCATCATGAGGCCGATGTAGTCGGCCTCGCTCTCCTGGCGGCGGCCCATGGGCCTGCCGAAGAGCAGGTCGAGGGCCGAGTTGCCGAGCGCCCATGTGCCGATAGCCGCCAGCCCGCCCGTCAGCAGGATGATGGACCCGAGCAGGATGTCGGTCCCGATGCTGCTCGACATGCGCTCCGCCACGTGCTCCGCCAGGTTGTGCGCGATCTCGTGCCCCAGCACCGCCGCCAGCCCGTCCTCGTTCCGCGCCAGCGGGAACAGCCCGCTAAAGACGAACACCTTGCCGCCGGGCAGCACGAACGCGTTCGCCGTGCCTTTTGAATAAAAAAATCGCTCGTCAGTTTCGTCGTAATTTCTTTTTTTCAACGTGTCACGTTCCATTTCAGCGGGAGAGAGAATGAGAGTACTTGTAACAACCCCTCCCCTCCCCTTAAGGTTGGATAAACATAAACGTACGAGGATCGTCGATGACGCGCACCTCCCACTCCGTGCCCTCCCCCGCCCCGCTGACGGGGATCAGCCGCGCCATGACGCGCCGCACCATGCGGGTGCGGGCGTCGCCCTCGCCGAGGAACCGCCCCCCCTGGCGCTCGACCTCCCACACGATGCGCTTGACCTGCTGCTCGGCCACGGCGGCCACGAACCGCTCGCTGAAGCAGTTGAACCGCCGCCGCCCCGACACGGGCACCGTCTGCACGTTGGCGAAGTAGAAGACCACGGCGGCCGCCGCCGCCACCGCCGCCACCGTCCGCGTCGTCCACGACCGCGCGAACCGCCCCAGCGCCGACCCGGTGACGAGCGGCTTCGCCCGCGCGAGCTGGTACGACGGGTCTTCGTGCGGGTGGTGCCACTTGTTCGGGTTGTAGGGCTGGCGCGGCGTCTGGGAGAATGACCGTGTTTGGTGGTCGTGTTGTGCCGGGCGGCGGGGCCGAGGAGGGAGAAGAACGGAGGCGTTCGTGGTGACGGGGTCGATTCCCGATCCGGATGCGAGGCGGGGGCGGGGGAAGGAGGTTCGGGGCCGTGGCTGGGCGAGCGTTCGCATCGGCGGGCATGGCGTGCCGTAGTAACGGACCTGTGCGGCTCCTCGCCCTATTATGGGCCGGAGGTGTTGCAAAGACGGCATGGCGGACAGCTGCGGTTTGGCAGCGTGCCGCTCTGTTAATTGACCGTGGGCGGCGCGAGTTGACCTCAGTCCGGACTCCAGACTCCCACGTTAAGAAGGACTGGTTGTTGGTGTGCGGGTTGGAGCCAGTCAGCAGACCTCGAATATGTACATTGTAGGTAGTTATGGAATAGAAATGACGTCGACGAGCCAGCAGCCTGTGGTTATAGTCGCAAGCGATAAAGGGATTAACTCCGCAAAGTCCAGGTGTGGGCCTTTTGGGCCTTTTGGGCCTTTTCTTAAACTGCATTTTCCCATCGGCTTGGCATTTCTTTAGCATTCTTTTCGGTTTGACAGCAGGACTAAAGTAGAAGGGATCTGCTGCGGCTCTTCCGACTTCAGCTTCAACTACAACGGCCTGGCCTTTCCATAAGGATGCATGATCAGGCTTCAGGTGACACAATTTATACTGAGAAACTCTCTTCGTCCGACCTTGAAAAGCACATCTAGAGTACTTCGTATGGTCGATTAACCTGATGGGAGCCGAGTCGGCCTGCACCACTCCCCCGGTAATGTAACAACTAAATCACCACATCGCCACGAAGTATGTGGGAGTTGCTCATCATAGAACGTGTACGGCAATTTTTAATAGTGTGTCTGAAGTTTGGCTATATATGGCTATATATAGAAGGTGTATATCCAATAGAAATTATGATTTATCTACAAAGAATTCATGATTTCAGCCCATGCTTTCTCTCTTTGCCCCTATATATATCCTCGAACACCAAAGCTGTCCCAAACCTGGAAGGAAAAAGGAAAGTGATATACAGTGGGGGGAATGAACGAGGGAGAATCAACTTAGTAACCTGACCGGCCCAAACCGGCCCAAACCACCTTCCGTGCCCCATTACCCGATTTTACCTTCCCTTGCTTCACTTTTCGTTCGTATCTTCCATTCCCCTCGCATTTCCATTCATCATCCCTTCTCACCTCACATCACAAAGAAAAAGAACCCAGCAACGGCCATGAGAGCGGCCGTCGCGACGCTCGCGCCCGTCCGCGCAGCAGCGCTAACCTCCACGATACCCTCGCCACTGCCGGTGCTACCGCTGTTTCCGGCGCCGACGACGACCGGGGAGCCCGTGGTCGCGCCTCGGGGCGGCGCCGCGGTAGTCGGATAGGTGGCCGCGGTGGTCGAGTTGGCGAACCCGCCAGCGGTCGGGATCACTTTGATGGTCGTCGGCACGCTGATGTCGATAGTAGTAGGGACCTCGGACGAGGATGCGCTGGGCATGGGAACGACGGTGGCTGTGACGTAGACAACCTCCTCACTGCTGCTGCTGCTGCTGCCGCCGCCGCTGTTGTTTTCGCTGTTGCCGCTACCGGTGGGAGTAGGGGTGGCGGCGATCACTGAGGAAGGAGACGAAGGCGAGGAAGAAGAGGGAGAGGGAGAAGCAGAAGACAGCGGCGTGATGGTGACAAACACTTGGATTGTCGTCGTCGATGTTCTGGTCGTCGTCTGGTCGAGTGTAGTCGTACTACCCCCCTCTGCGGACCCTCCTGGTGGGCCGGTCGGCTGGGAGCTCACGACGGGCGTCTCGGCGGCGGACTCGCTAGTCTGGGACGCATCCTCCGTTGGTGCGGTGGCGGGAGCGCTGGTGACGGTGGTCGGGGTACTACCGCTGCCGCTGCCGACGGGGCATACGGTCGTCGTCACGCTGACCTCGGTCGTGACGGCGCCTACGGGGCAGTTTGTCACGCTGGCAGGGCACTGCGTGACCGTGTACGTCTTGGTTATGGAGATGGTGCTAGTCGTGTAGCCTGCACCCTCGGAAAGCCCCGGCGTGGTCGTCGCTGCCGCCTCCGTGCTGGCAGTAGTTGTCGTGGGGGTCGCCGCGGTGGATCCGGTCGCCGTCTTAGTGACTGGGCAGACCGTGACACTAACTGATACAACTTCGGTCGTAATAGAGCCGACGGGGCAGTTCGTCACGCTGGGCGGGCACGACGTGATGGTGTGGATGCCGGTCGAGTATATCGTCGAGGTTGTATACTCCGCTGCCTCAGTTGTGGCAGGGGGCTCACCCTCACTCGTAGGGATGGGAATTGTTGGGTAGGCGTTCAAGCTGCTGGAGTTGGTGAAGTGTCCGAATGTGGGGAAAGAAGATGTGGAAGAAGAAGAAGCGCTCGTAGTCAGTGGCGCCAGACTGCTGCTCGTTGTCACGGGAGGGATGACAGATGTTGGCGGGATAGCCGACGAAGAGGCAATCGAGGCGCTCGAGGTGCTGCTCGACGCTGTCGAGGAGTTGATCGATGTGGCTGAAGAAGAAGTCGTGGTCGTGATGGCCGAGGAAGTAGAAGAAGTCGAGGGTAAAGATGAGGAGGTAGAGCTTGCCGCGCTCAAGACTGACGACGACGAGGAAGTTGTGTCATCCTCCTCGACTAGGTCGTAGAATTTTATATCCTTGACTTTGAAGTAACTATCCGCAAAGTCCTCAGGGTGGGCACCGACATAGCCTACGCAGGTGTCGAAAGCGGTGGAAACACTGCAGGACAGCCCCCATTTGTCAGTCTGGGCAGCAACGCCGCAGAAGTCGATGTTCAGAACCATCTTCATGTCCTTGAAGGCCTCGTCGACATTGCACTGCTTGATCACATAGGCCGGGGTGCCCCAGGCATCGCTGGGCTTAGGACTGCCTGACGTGATATCGGCCGGAGCAGAAGCCCTCTCCCAGTCCCAGATCTTGAGGTACTCGCTAGTCCACTCCAAGGCATCTAAATCGGACGTCGTCAGTAATCACGATCGATTGCATATTGGCGGATGTTCAACATACAGATGCCACCACTGGAGGAACCGAATGTTGACGTGTACTCGGAAGCACTGCAACCTTGGTAATCCCACTGGCCAGCAGCATGGTCGTAGCAGTTGGCCGAGTCGATGACGGAAGTCATATCGTCTTGGGCGATGATACACTCGCCGACAACATCTGGGGAGTCAACATGGGCGGTGTGACGGTTGAAGGTGAGGTCGTTCCAGTTCTCGTAGAGGTCGATCTCTCCCTTAGTAGGCCACGGCTCGCCGAAGAACCAGAAGGCCGGCCACGAACCACAGGTAGGCTTAGGGAGGTAGCTGAAGTCGGCAATAACGAGGCCCTGGTTGTACACGCTCTTACTCTCCAACCTCACGCTCTTTCTTCCAGCATCCGTCGTGGCATATACACTTCCGGAGCTGTGCTCCACACCAATGTACACCTCCCCATCCTCATAGGAAACAAGCCCGAGGCTTTCGGCTCCATCTCGGTTTTGATATTGCACGTAACCGCCATTAGCATCGGTTTCCTATATATGTGCGTGAGAATCAATTCCTATCCAGTCTAGTTGTTATGTTTCTTTTCTTCCCACTCACGGTGACGAAATCAAACTTGTCGAAGAAGTTCGAAGAGTCGTAGACTTCGGAGACTTTGTAAACTTTACTGCTTGCACTTGCAAGAGCAGGAAGAACGGCGACGGCGGAGCCGACGGCCTTAACGAGTGACGGAGCCATAGTTATGGCTATAGTATATATTCTCAATGCTGAACGAGTGCGCAGAGAGGATTGACGAAAAAGAAAGGATGACGTGTAATACGTCAGAAAAGGCGAGCACAAAACCCTTACTTGCGATATCACACACTTCGACGATGGTATAGAGACGTAAAAGGGGAGAGGAACTCACCACCGCAACCCAAGATGGCGGCTAGGGGGTTTTAAGGAATACCTCCCCCCTGTCCTTCAACCGGACGAGGGTCTTACGAGTTGACTACTACTTATCTACCTACCAACGGTACCTGCATTGAGGCGTCCGCGGTTCGCATGGTAGATATGGTAGTGCGCCCCTCCCCCTTGAGCCAAACAATTAGGCATGTCGAATCATCCAGACTCTATTCGATTCGACGTGTCGTCGAACCCCACTGGCCCCCCCGGGTAAAGATCCGAATCTGGAAACACTGGTTGCATGGAGGGCAGGCCAGAGGCACCTGGCAGGTAAGGCAAGGTAAGATGCCAAAGAAACCTGCGCGATGCCTGCCACATCGCCAACAGCAGAGGTATAATTCATGATTGTATTGGCTCGGGGGATATTTCAGAGGGGGCACAGCCCCCTTCAGCAAAGTAACCCTGCTGGGTTCGAGCCATTGGTTGATGAGACGGTCCGGCCAAGGAAACAGGGCGGCAAGGGTCGCGATGGTGGGGCGCGGTCTAGCCCGAAATCGAACGACGGCCGATGGAACAAGGAGCTGGGGAATTGACTGGTGGTAAAGGACTCGTCACCAGTATATATGGTTAAGCATGCTTATTAGTTTACTACTACCTACTCGCTAACGTGAAGCCCTCACCATAGCTCAATCGTATGAAGTTGAAATTACATACCAACCTATCAGCATGTCGAAAGTCTAGACTACCTAGGTACCTACTTAGACACTCATACTTACCGCGTGTAGATCCCCACAACTAATAACTATGCGCCGAAGGTACATACTAGTTATAGTAGAACCTAGAAGCATAAAGCTGGGTTAAGTAAACATTCTTGTGTAGGTCGATGCTAATTTTGGAATTGAGATAGGATGAGAATTGTGAGTTGTTTCTTCGCTTAATATGATGAGTTCTCCATGTACCAGCCAGGCTTTCATGGTGTACTTTGTTTGGTGCGCTCAAGCAGGGAATAGGGTTTTCAGCCATCCGCTGCCATCCTGGCTTTCTTTTCTGCCTTCTTTCCCTTTCTTCTTTCATTCGATACTTTCTCCTGATAGCGAATACTAGAAACAAATGCGCAGCCTTCCCACCCTTGCCGTCACAATATGCACAACCACATCCTTTGGTCGTCTTAGACCTACATAGTACCTACCCACCTACCGCCAAAACCCCGGGACCCAATCGGCCCCCCTCCTCTCCCCACCCTCCCACTTACACCCCCTGGTACATCGAATTCGCCGCGTGCTGGTACGTCTTGTACTCCGTGACCCAGTTGCTGCCGCACTGCTGGACCAGCACGTCCTGCATGTCCTGGCCGGTCAGGTTCTCGACGCCGCGGGCGCCCACGTGGCGGCGGATGGCGTCCTGCATGGCGCGGATCTTAGCGACGTGGCGAGCCTCGTCGGCGTCGGCCGCGCGCGGCGTCCAGGGCCGCGGGCAGCCCGCGTCCAGGCGCAGGCCCTCGGCATACTTGTGCATGGGCGAGCCCGGCGGCGGCGCGAGGAGCACCTCGAGCCGCAGGTCCGCGTGCAGGTCGCGGGTGCTCTCGCGCCACCCGCTGCCGAAGAACAGCGCGAGGTTCTCGGCCGTGTCCTTCCCCGTGACGACGAGCCGGCGCATGGGCATGCTATGTACCTCAGGTACCGATCGTCGGCGGCGCCCTTCGTTAGCTATGATCTAAATACCATGTCTATGCCCACACCCCCCTCCTACCCCCAACCCGCGCCACACAACGATAACACTCTCCCCCGCAACGGAACAAACAGAAAACGGTGGCTTGCTTCCGGCAGGCACAACTTACGCGAGGCCGCTCGGCACGGCCAGATCGATGCCGATGGCGCGGGCCAGGGCGCGCGCGGCGGGGTCGCAGGCGGCGATCTTCTCCCAGTAGGTCGAGGCGTCGAGGGCGACGGAGCTGGCGCCGCCGCTGGCCACGTGCTTGCAGTACAGCTTGTGGTCCTTCCAGTGCTGCTTCTGGCAGGCGTGCGAGCAGTAGCGTGCCGTCTTGCACCCGGCGCACAGGGCCAGCTGCTCGGCCGACTCGCGCTCGGCCCCGCAGCAGTAGCAGTGGCAGCTCCGGGCCGCGGCTTGCTCTTCTCCGTCTGGTTTGGAGGCGGGGTCCATGGCGAGGGGTCGTTGTTGTTGTTTGCTTAGAAGAGGGCTTAGAATGTAACTATTCGTAGACGTTGGGTAGTGGTGGTGGTGTTAACGGTGGTGGTGTTGATTGCAGCCCCCGCTGAAACTCAAACCTGAATGTTGGAGGGGCCCGGCCCGTCCTTCAGCCCTGGCATGCACCTGCCTAGGTAGCTAGTTAGTGGGCCGGCCGTGCTGCAGGTGGCTACCAGTGGCATGGACAACACCAGATAATGGAAATCCCAGAACCCCTTTTCCCTCACGAAAACCCACAGTCCCAGCCAGGATATCGTAAAGAAATACTCGATTTACTCATCGCACTCATTACGGAGGGATGTGCTAAGGGTCTTCTCCCGTTGCTGACGACAACAATACCCAATACCTACCACTGGAAACCTGGAATTCTAGAAATCTAGACGTGTGATCGATTTTCCTAGTGCATCGGCTAGTCGGGATAGCTGCAGGTAACGTCAAGGATGGTGCCGATTCTCAAACTGATCTGGGGCTAACTAATTTCACGTAGGATCGGCGCGTAGTCCACATCCAAAACGGGAATCGCTCCCGGAACGACGGTTACTGAAACCGGTAACGATCTGACGCGTCCCTTCCTCCACTTTGGACTTCATGTCTTCTCCTCTAGGAGGTGGTATCTTCCTTTTGTTCTTATTTCAGAACCTCAATTGGCTCCCATAACATAAGAATGTCTTCGAACATCAACCCGGAACATCAGCCGTACTATTAAAGACAATATATCGGTGGCAAGCATCGGTTGTTGACGGGCACAAGAATCGAAGGGTGGCTATATCAAGTAGGTATTGCGCATTGTGATATTCGAACTTCAGTTTTGTATACCACGACGGGGCGTACTACGTACTATTTGCGACAGATAGAACGACTCAGGCTCGTAGGCTGTCACATAAAGTGCGTAAGAATCTCCTAAATTAAAAAAAGATATCAAGGTCAACATGGTAGTTAAGGGGGTTGAGGTTGCGAAGTCTTAATGCTGCAACCTTGGGCTATCAGAAGCCGCTAGATAGGTAAGCTAACCTGAGATGCAGATCCACTATGGATTTGCGGCTCTTGGTTACCATCATCAGTACAACTTCAGCTTCCTCTAATAGTTACTTCTGAAACGGTATATAATGCAGGTGCGTCGTCGGGGAGATGATTAGCAAGAAGCATGTCAAGAGGATACTACAACAGTTTCTGCAGGAGGCAGCAATGGAAAGATCTGTCTATGATAGATGGCTTACAGCTATCTGGGGGAGCGAAGGGCTCGTCTAGTACTAGGTGTGGTATGGCTTACTAAGATGGCAAATACGCAACGACTTATGATAAACAGCTTGAAAGGACAGCAGTGTAAGCTTTTCTCCAGATTCGTATACGATCTAGGTGGGGTACTAGGCATCGTCATCACAATCATCCTGGCTACTTAGCAATGCGTCAGATGGTTCGCATTGAAGGTAAACCAAATCAAGAGAAGTTCCACATCTGGGCAACTCCTCAGAAACAACAGAGGGAATGCTTTCGTCCCGGCAATCTCCAAAGAGAGCAATGCCAATTCCTTGTGGAAGTTTATGTATTCAAAGGTACAAGTCCTCTTTACTCCTGAACGGGCATTGATAATATGTGTAGTAAGGATCTGCTAGTTGCTGGGCTGTCGTTGTAAACATCATGGTAAACAGGATACGAGTATTATGACGAATGTAGTGGGGAACAGAGAACCGTGGTTATTCAAGGCACGTCTACAGCAGCAGATATGGTTGCGCAATTGGGTTGTATTAATGTATCAAGTGCCGTGCTTGAATGCTGCGGTGAATGCTAGTTTACTTGTGGTTGTCATCAGAGGGAATTGACAGGAAGGAGTGGAATGATACGTGTATGTATGTGTATGATAGATTGTCTGTAGCTAGGTATCTATGGAAATGAAAGAGATGACCTGATACTGAGTGTGGTATGGGCACCTCAGGTGGTAACCACGCAAGAAGGTTTAGCTGTACGTATATGGTGGTGAAGTGCATGTATCTGAGGCTATGTTGGAATAGATAAAAAACGATGGTGTGTGTAGGTATGGGGCATAATGTTCCATGGGATGTTATTCAACGGGGTGTGGCGGTTGTAGGAAGT
Organism: Diatrype stigma; assembly: GCA_022225965.2. Classification (NCBI taxonomy): domain Eukaryota; kingdom Fungi; phylum Ascomycota; class Sordariomycetes; order Xylariales; family Diatrypaceae; genus Diatrype; species Diatrype stigma. Next base: position 11,034 of record JAKJXP020000057.1, read on the forward strand.
TGATCTGGTGGTGATACGTCCAGATAGGTAACCATTGCGCTGTTCGAACCTCACCGTCTGAAGGTAAACAGCAGGGTGCCAACTGGGCATGTGTAGAGGGTCCCTAAGTATCAGTCACGGCAAGCTGGTAGGAGGGAGGGAGGGCATGGTGCCTACGGACGAGTACGTGGTGTCCCCGGAGCAACAACCGGTTCCCAAGGTTTATCCAGAGGCCTTGAGTATTGGAATAGGTGAAATTCCTATCACTTCAGGCGAGCCTCCGGGCGTTTAGTCTGACGGGTCAGGAGTACGTGATAAACATCCGCGGGGACCAGGATGTGCATGACGTCGCTTGCAGAAACTGACTGCTAAAAACCTCATAAGACAACTTAGCTGTCTGGGTTCGATTCCTAGACACGTCCTGGGGTTTTTCAGCTGGTCAATCCCACCAGTTCTTTTTTGCATTTTTTTCAAAATTCCATTTCATGTTGTTGTATCCAGAGCACCTGTAATCTTGTTCCCTTTGAGCCATAATGTTACTCCAACAAGCACGGAAGTGAGGGCCTCTAGGCGTATCCGTAAACTACTTTACTTACAGGACCACCGGCGATCTTCAGCGATGTATGTACATTCTCTCCTCTTTGGTATCTTGTGCATGCTACCCATCTCCTTGCCCTCTTCCAAGTCCATCCCCTGACTCGACTTACCCTTCCGCCCCCGGCACCCGCCCTAAGTCATTGTAGGCAATTAAATACATCCTTAGCTAGATGAGGATGAGCGTACATTTTTTGGTGGCCTGTCTGGTAATTAACAATGAATTCTGCCACAATTCACTCTCCCTCTGCATCAAGTTTGATGTTCCCTCGATTTGTGCCAACACGTCCATAGAGAACAGGAGATCTTGATCATCGTGGGAATGATGGGGCCTCTAGACTGCGGTACACCTTGCGTTTGAATAGGTAACTTTGCACCATTAGAGACATACTTACCAACTCTTATATTACAAAGAGGCTGTCGTCCACCGTAGTAATGCCTGTACCGTACTGGGCAACGGCCTCAACCGCCTGGGAGTACTTATGCTAGTACCCCCGTCTCGGCGACAGAGCTTGTCGTAGAAGGCTACATCATGTCCGCTAGGGTTCAAGTCTGGCAATATGAAATACACAAGGGTTTACTATATTGTTTGTTTATCATCGAATTTCCAGGTCTACATCAATCTAGGCAGGCATGCTTCATGCCACGAGGTGGAGCACTGTGATAGGAATGCTGGTCTTGGACCGGGGGACGGGACAAGGGGGTGAAGGACATAATAATATTACTTACATCTCACTGTCCACAACCCTTAATATATGAATTGACGTTGCAACACATATGCGGCACGCTATCTCGATATAGCACTTTCTGTTGCGATGATGAAGTTCGATAGGAGAGCCTGGATTACATAACATTGGTAGATTACCTACTAGTGGCTTGGCACCCCCTATTCGTCAGTTCGTGTAGCTCTTCATCCCCAGATTCAAGATGGGAACTTTCCTTGTTTATGACAATGAAGCTATTTCCGAATGACTCCGAACTTGATCATCTTAAAGCGACGCTTTCTTCGTTGGGATCCTTAGGGCTTTCAATGTCATTGGCTAAGCGGCAGTTTCTTCTACACCGTGTTCTAGTGTCCCCGAGGTGGAAGAGGAGGGGGGGGATGAGGAAGCTGGCGAAGACGCGGAGTTCGAACAGAATATGGAGGAATTTCTCAAGCAGCAACAGTTGCCGATCTAGTACAGGCTTCGGGCTTAATGGTAGCGCTCCTGGGCACCACGGTCGCCAATATCGTGCCCTTGGAGACCACCGCATTCCCAGCTTTGATAGACTCCGGTCTGTTGTCATTCGTAAGTCTGTGGTCACAGTGGATAATGCTCTCGATCTGCTTGCGCGCCGTGGGCCGGCCGGTGATGTCGGCCTCTAGCTCCTGTATTATTGCAGTGAGACCGAGATCGTCGTTGTCGCAGTACTCGCCGCCGGCGGTCAAGAAGTAGTATCCCACCAGCCATCGTTGACCAGGTCCTCGCCGAGGGCTTCGGAATACCCCATAGGTCCACGATGGTGACGGGGTTTCCGTAATAACCTATCTTGTCCCTGGAGTCCCCAGTTCCAGGGCCCCCGTGTCCGCCGTTTAATGGACCAGGCAATCGCTGCCGCAAACCACGTAGCGGTCCCTGATCAGGGGATAGTAGGGCTGTCGCTGAGACGAGCCATCCTCGATCTCTGCGAAGCTGAAGAAAAATCCTGGATGCGCTTGAAATTGTGTGCAGTCGATGCTCTCGAGTCGAGTTGAATGAGCTATTGGATACACATGGATAAACAATACACATTCTGAAGGGTAAAAGGCGTTGACACGTACCACTGATTCTCTGAAACCTGGCCGGCGTGTTGCCTCTGTCTCTCCCCTATTTGCAGATGTCAAAAAATACTGCAGGTGCTCATCGAACTTGAGGGGCTTGGCTGTATACGCCAATATATATGTTATCAATGGCCATACTAGCCACTGTCGGTTCCCCCGCTGTGGACTACCAACAGCTGGTCGAGAGTTACGCCCGAGACGGTTCGCACCGAGATGCTCAGGACTGTAACCAGGTCCAGGGGGGAGAGGGGTTTCGCAATCGTCCATCGCGAGCTCAGGGAAGTCCTCGCAACAACTCGCGAGCTGTCCCAGCGACCCAACCTCAGCCAGTGCAACGTCACAGACAACACGGACGACGAGAAATGCCGCTATTCCTGGGACCTGAAGATTATCGACTCGACCGACATCACCACCCATAACGCCTGGCTGTATAGCTTCTTCAACTCCCTTACAAGGACTGTGAGGACACCACTAACTGCCAGAATTCGCATCGAGTTCAAGGACTCGATCGGGGTCGTCATCTACACATTCTTCACCGTCGCCATCGTCTACTTGGCCAATGGTTTTGTCAGCTCCGAGGTCCTGCAGGAAGACAGCAACCAGCTACACAACGTCATCTAAGTACGGAAGGTTTAGTCAACCATGATTGGTGGCATCGGGACCGCCGTCTCCGTCACGCCCACGGTCATCATTGCCATCTCGATCACCACCATCGTGACGGACGGCATCCCACCATCGGGTACACGGACCCGGGGCAGCGACCCGTCCGACACTGACAGCGGTAGTCTGGGCAGCAGCACCACCTACTACACTCCGATCGGAGTGCCCGCCACGGTGCCAGTCGCGATCGTCACGACCGTGGCTCCTCGCCTGGACCGGGGCCATCACTATATCCTGCCCGGTCATGAACTGCACTGAGTTAGCCTTGCTGACCTTCAACTTTGCTTACCTCACCACCAATGGTGGTTACCTTCCTAGCATTCACCACAGCCGTGGTTCCGGTCCGCTGCTCTCTGATTACGTCCTGAAGTACCGGCAAAGCATCCAGCCCGACGCCGCTGTCCATATCTGCCACCTGGCCAGTCTACGGGCAGATCATCCCTGTTACGAAGACGATCGGTAAGCCCGAGCCGACCGGCAACGGCGTGATCGTGCCCTGCAAGGCATGGTTCTTCTTCATCTGCATCTCGTGGGACGAGACCCACGTCGGGGCCTAACTGGGCCTTATTCCAGGGCATCTACGCGTCCCCTCGCCCACCGGCTTAGTCAAGTGGTTTATCCAGTGTCAGCATTCACGGGAACCTGCCGAACTGGCCCAAGATCACCATCGGCGATCTCACAACCACCAGACGCTCGTCTGCCTCTTCCACCCCCACCTGTGGGTGCACCGCCACCGACGTGTGTAACTGTGACGAGGGCTCGTTGGACTGCTGCGCCAGCGGCACATGCGGGACTACGTCATCATCATCGTCGAACCCAACTGCAACGACAGAGCCTTGTGATCATATTCGGGTTTTGGTTGCTGGGCCAAGTAGGGCACCGTTTTATTCTCCATGCTGCACGTCTGATTGTCAATCCTACCGTATTAGACATATTCTGGCACTATTGGGGGCGGGACAGGGGGCGGAGTCCATACCGGCTTTGGAGCCGACGCCCGGCGCCGCTGACGACAGCCTGAAATGTGTATTGAACTAGTAGCTGGGATTTAACCACAGAATACCTGGTTGCGCAGTGTGTACGTATAATCACTAGTGGTTAGGCTCTACAGAGTCGGGCAGAGCCATTCACTTGGCCAAGCTTGCGTAGAAAAGGCCCTGTAATACGGTTGGATTGGTTGGGCTCGGTCGGTTGACAAGCTGGAAAGATCCCAGAGTGTCAACACAGCCGCCGCCATAGCCGCAACGATCAAGTGTTGAATTCCTCTAATGCCACAATGCAATACTGGAACAATTACATCTGTCTTGCATGATGTTGTAGTGCGTGGATAGACTGCTATTTGAACCTATTACGAGGCTCTTACCTCTGCAAAGCGTGGCGGTATTCGTGTCCTACGATGTCCCCATGCAAAAGTCTGCCCCTCCCTCCCTCCTACATCAATATTAAGTGGCGGAAACTCCCGCGTCGCTCGGTACGGTAGTTAGGCGTACCAAAGGTAGTTATGTAGATACCGCAGATGTAAATGTAGCTATGAAGAACGGGAAATGCAGAATATCATGCGATAATTACCTATGATATCTATAAATCTAGCTCGCTTTTCCCAAATAAACAAAGTATCGCGATTGAAGAGGCTTGACAACTGTCCAGGCGCTTGTGTGACCATGGAAGCTACTCCAGCCGAAAACTTGACCCCTATTGGAAAGCAGTTCCGTACACTTTGGCCATGTGTTACTGCCGACAGCAACTTCACTCTCCACGGGTTTCGCCGCTTCAAGACGACACATCTCCTGAATCTTCGTTTTCTTGAAATTGAAATTGCCGAGCTGGATCATATTATCTATCAAGCGGGTCTCAATCTAGAAAGCCCCCTATCGCCTTTGGATCGATTAGGCTTAAAGCATGGCAAACGAGATGCGAACGCCCCTGCTGTCAACGATGCTATTACTAAGGAACTTGTGCTTAAGCTCCGTGGTTTGATACAGCAATATGGTATGCATCCGTGTACATTTCAACCGAACGTATTATACTCAAGTACGGTGATAGATGAGGCATTGCATGCCTTTAACGGTATAATGACCATGGAAACCATGTCACTTCTCGACGACGAATGGCAGTCTAGTATGCGGACGGACCTAACCCTGCATGAAAAGTACGAAACGCGGTTGGTCCGGACAGACCTTGGAGTTAGGTCACGGACAGATCCTTTTCAGCGTTGGCTCCACAAACACTTGCGCAGCTTTCGTTATTGGAGAATGTCAAATAAGGTAGAAACCAACCCAGAGGCCCAGATGGGATTTGTGAATGAGAGGAATTGGTCGTACCAAAATACAATCCTTCTGGCGAACGTGGCTGGACGAGTCATTATTGCGACTGTCGCGGGTGCCTTTCTGGTAGTGCCGCTTACGGTTCTTTCCGCGTCCGTTGGAAGTGCACAACTCGGCGCGGTATCTGGATTTATCTTGCTCTTTTCTTTTCTCATCGGCGCGTTGCTCAGGATATCCAATTACGAGATGATGGTCGTGTCTGCAGCATATGCGGCAGTGTTATCGGTGTTCGTTTCCAAGGACTCGTAACATCGAAGCCGGCAATGGTTATGTTGTGCAATACATAGGTACGGTAGCTGTATTTAAGGTAGAACTAGTATAAATGAAAACAAGTTGATGGTGCCCAAAGCAAGTGTGCTAGATCTAGGGCGAATATTCGAGTTGCAAGCCTACGTGCGAAGTACTCAATTAGCTTCCTGAGTGATGGCAAGGCAGGGCGAAGTTTTCGATATGCGGACACAGTACCCTGCATGATTAGACGGCGAATCCCCGTATTTTAGACTGTCACAAGGTCCACATAGTGCGCATCGTCCCGTCCCGTACCCATACAGACTCATGACACTAAATCTGGCGCACCCCCATTTGCAACATTCATTCTTACCAAGACCCTTATATTTCAAAAAATCATCCTTTGACGGATATGAACTGTATGATTCCCGGGTCTGCTTTATTATATAGCCCAATAGCCGAACTATATCATATGTCTTTTATGTACTTATTAAACCTTTATATTTATTTTATAATAATTTTCTAAAATGTAAAGGTATTAATAAGAACTGCTCTGTCAAATGGGGTGCGCCAAATTTAGTGACATGGGGCTGCCATACATATCGAACCAAGGCGGATCATCGTATGCAATAGGTATGTAGGACGTGGTCATCCAGGCTGCAACGTTCTTGGCCCGGGGATATGCTTCGCGATGATGTCATGTGCGCTTCTGTATCAAGGTACCTGCACATCCAGTTGGGAATTATGCCACAACCCAATGTGAAAACGATAGTGACTTTCTCTCTAAAGATCCTTGCGTATATTGTTTTGCAAAGCATATCTGTCGCATAGAAAATGGGTCGGAATTCGATATTTCGGGCATACTTTGACCCCCCATCCCCCTAGCTAAGGTTGATTTTGGGCCTATAAATGCCAACTTCGGGCCCCAGGGGGCACCCAACTTCCTAATTTCCCTCTCTAGTAAGGGGATTTCACCCCATTTGCCTGATTTTTTGGATGTGACGTATACCCTTCGTTCACCGGAAAAATGCTGTTTCGATACAGTTGACATTATCTATCGTTTAGCTACATGTTACTATGTGCCTCATCATATACAAGTCCCCCAATGGCCAGCAGTACTCTGCGTTCATTGACTTCCTATTGCGCTCGTAGTGCGCCGTCAGCCTTGCCCATCCGTGATTCAACACCACCTCCAATTACCGCCATTCCTCCTCTCGCACCCGATACGTCATTTTCCATGACGCCATTAGGCATTCCAAGCGCTTACAGCGTACTCCCAAGTGAGAACTTATTACAGTATCAATGGCAGGGCAGAATAGCTGCTCCCTGAGGTCCACCTCTTGATTACTTACCTGACAAGCCATGCATGCATAGAACTTAGCTGGGGAATACAGATAGGATATAAACAAGACCATCCGCGGGGCGCTGCAAATACAAAGAAAGAATTTGAGCTGGACCAGGATCAAGGATGTCAAGAGCGACTGTCGAGGCGTTCACCGAGACCTTACTGCCACCCAAAGCCCTGATCACTGCCCCCCTAATCACATAGCTAAATTTCGACCATCTGCACGCCAGATCTTGCTACAATTCTCTCACCCCGCTTCCTCATCCCAATGCCGTGATAGAAATGGACTACAGGAGTCTTTGAGGACTTGCCGGCAGTTTCACCATGTCAGACCCAAAAGAATATACCATAGGGTGGATCTGTGCGGTGGAAGCCGAGTACGTGGCTGCACAAGAACTCCTCGACGAAGAGCACCCCAGCTTGGCTTCCCAAGATGCCAAAGATAACAACATTTATACACTTGGTAGCATAGGACTACACAAAATTGCGGTCGCCTGCCCACCACATTGGAATTACGGGGTTGTCAGCGCCGCGAATGTCGCGAGGGATATGCTGCGAACCTTTACCAATCTGAGATTTGGGCTGATGGTTGGTATTGGTGGTGGAGTCCCGACGACACAAGATATCCGCCTTGGCGACATCGTTGTTAGCTCTCTCGACTACGAAAAGGGCGCCGTTTTGCAGTATGACTTTGGTCACACTGTGCAGGACAAGGCCTTCAAGACAACAGGCCATCAGAATGCACCTCCCTCGTTACTTCAGGCAGCCGTGCAGGCCCTGGAGGTAAGATATCGGAGGCGCGGCAATGAGATCGACAAGCACGTCACCGCTATCTTAGACCTTAACCCACGGTTGCAAGGAAAGTATTGCCGGCCCGACCTAAAAGCCGATCGGCTGTACCAGAGCGACTATGTCCATGTGGAAACCTCTAACGGGAGCTGTGCTTCTAGCTGCGGGTTGGACGACGCAAATCTCATTAAACGAGAACCAAGGTCGAAATTCAATGATAACCCTAAAGTCCACTACGGTCTCATTGCTTCAGGGAACATGGTGATGAAGGATGCCGTGCTCCGTGATAACCTGGCAAGGGAGAAGGGGATGCTGTGCTTCGAGATGGAGGCTGCCGGATTGATGAACCACTTCCAGTGTCTGGTCATCCGCGGAATTTGTGATTATTCAGATACCCACAAGAATGAGGACTGGCAAGGGTATGCAGCAATAGCGGCGGCAGCATACGCCAAAGATCTTCTCAACATTATCACACCGAGCAAGGTTGAGGCAGAGGCGAAGCTGGTCGATCTTGTATCTGACGGTGAGTTATCTGAACAGCTTTTGGGAATTATTTCCATCTTAGTATCTTCTCTACCAGTTCTAACGATAGATGTACAATCGTCGACAGAAAATACCGAAAGCACTGTGGGAAGTATGCAAGTAAACGCCCATTTCGACAAGATCGCAGACTGGCTTTCACCACCCGACCCCTCCACAAATTTCCATAAAGCGCGAGAGCAGCACCACCTAGGAACTGGCTACTGGTTGCTAGATAGTGACAAATACATCTCATGGAAGAGTGAGCGCAATTCTTTCCTGTGGCTGAATGGCATTCCCGGATGTGGAAAAACGATTCTGAGTTCCACCGTGGTCGCGGATCTGGAACATAAACATCCCCTCAGCCTACTTTACTTCTACTTCGATTTCAGTGATACACACAAACAATCTTTCGAAAATGCAGTCCGATCTTTCATCTACCAGTTGTATTACAAGCAGGGAGACTGCCGACCAGAGGTTGATTCATTGTACTCTTCTTGCTCAAACGGATACAAACAGCCAAGCAATGAGGTGCTGCTTGCGCTGCTGCAGAACCTGATTAAGGAGGCTGGTGAAGTTTGGATCGTCCTGGACGCGCTTGACGAGCATGAAGACGAAGGCGGTCGTAGGACCAAAAGACTGTTACCATGGATCAAGAACCTTCGAGACTGTGCATCGAGTACCCACATCCTGGTCACAAGTCGGCCTGAAATAGATATCAAGCTCGGTATCGAAGGCTGGGCTTGCCATGAGGAGATCATCTCTCTCAAGGGCGGCTTGGTAGATCAAGACATACGTGATTATGTCGAGGCCATGGTACAAAAAATGCACAGGTGGCAGTCACGACCCGATATCCAGAAGGAGATTAAAGATGCCCTGGTTCGAAAGGCGGATGGGATGTAAGACTTTCATAGTCCTATTATTTGATTTGTCGCTAATCGATACAGGTTCCGTTGGGTCTCCTGCCAGATCCAAATGCTAGAAGACACATGTTTCAACGCTCCAGCAGTACGGAATGCATTAAGAACCCTCCCACGGACCTTGGATGAAACGTATGCGCAGATTTTGGAACGAGTGCCACCTGAGTGCAAACAATACACGATACGGCTTTTGCAATTCGTCACATACTCTAAACGACCTCTACATATTGATGAGGCTATTGATGCAATGGCGGTAGATACAGCCGGCAATCCTAGGTTCGATCCCGCAAATAGAATGCCGATTCCAGAAGAGATCACTCGATACTGCTCCAGTTTAGTCGTCTTTGATGAAATTTATTCCCCGGACGACATCGCTTCTATTAACATACAGCTCGCGCACTTTTCAGTCAAAGAGTACCTCATGTCAAGCCGACTAGAGCCGAAGATGGCCAGAGACTTTGAGAAGATACCCGCCATGATTGCCATGACGGACGTATGCCTTTCTTACTTATTGGACATAGATCATTCCTACTCTCTGGAGGAGATCGAAATGCTATACCCCTTTGCAGAGTTCTCAGCACGATACTGGGCAAGTTATGCTGCGGTAGTTGAGTCTTCATGTGAAGAAAGCCTTTGGCTCGTGAAAGAATATCTTTCCTCCGAGATCGCCTACAGACTTGGTTATTCTTTGGCCCATTTTATCCCATTGGAGCATGAAGCAGATTGTCTGGAGGAAGCTCTTGTTCCGCGTCCCCTGTATTTGGTATCACTTGAAAACTTGCCATATTCCGCTAAGATACTGCTCGACAATGGCGCCGATGTGAATGCGCAAGGCGGAACTTACGGCAATGCTCTCCAGGCTGCCTCGTTCAATGGGCACGAAAGGATTGTCAAAATGCTGCTCAACAATGGCGCCCATATAAATGCGCAAGGCGGAACTTACGGCAATGCTCTCCAGGCTGCCTCGTTGAATGGGCACGAAAGAATTGTCAAAATGCTGCTCGACAATGGCGCCGATGTAAATGCGCAAGGTGGAACTTACGGCAATGCTCTCCAGGCCGCTTCGTTGAACGGAAACGAAAGAATTGTCGAAATGCTACTCGATAATGGCACCAATAAGAATGGACAGGGCGGAAAATACGAGACGCCTGGCCAGGTCATGATGTATAATGATGTTATAGTTGGGACTGAGGAAGGCAATATGTCAGATGCCGCATCGGATGATGTGTCCGACGTCCCTTCAGTGTTCTCAACCACGTCCGGTAAAACTACTTCGACCGAAATCTTTGACAAACTCCGAGATCGTTCTCCATCAGAAGTCATCGCCTCCGTACTCATTCAAGATGACGTCCTCTATCCATTATATATTGATGCTATCTCAAAAGTCAGCCACGATAGGTTCTTCGCTAATCATGATCGCCTTTTGAAGAAGTTCCTGTCAGCACTTAATGCTGAGGCACAAGAGGAGTTCCATATCCAGGCAATCCGATTTCTTCGTCACCGATATCAACGCCAGGATGTGACGTCACGTATATATAAGAGTTTCGAGGAGAAGAACTCTAGTTTTACAGTGCAGGATCTGTCCACAAACACCCCTCACGCGGTGTACCAACCAGGGGGCACGAAGTCACAACAAGGCCCGGGCCGTCGGCCTGTAGAACCGGTAGCTATTCAGAACCATGCATCTGATAGCTCGTCCGACTCAAGCGAAAATGAGGAAGATGCATTGTTAGATGGGGGAGGGCGACTAGATTCTATCACAGATTTCATGACATCTGGGCGCCCATTTGAAGCATTTAAGGAGAGTTTCAAGGAGTTTGTCAACCCACCACAGACCATCAAGGATGCTCTCGAGGCAAACAGTAAGAGAGCCCTGCGTAGACTCCTTAAAAATCAATTCCATCGAGTGGCAGTTGGGGAATACGCTTGGCTTGAGGAATTAAGTTATGTCGGCTACTCACCGGACGAAATAGCCGCTCTTCTTCTCGAGCAGCGCGACAGCTCTCCTTGGATATACTTCGAGCAGAAAGGGTATAAGAAGCGTCACATCCAGCCAAACTTCCACTTGGACAACTGTGTACATCGGGTTCTAGGCCAGCCTCTGAACGACAAACACCCGGAAAGCTCTATCTCAGAAATGGACCCCACGATCGACAAGCAAGAAGCTACTCGGCTCGTATATGAGCTATGCGGGGTAGCTGGTGTCAGTCCGATATCTAAGGATAAACAGGCTTGGGTCGGGTCTATTAAGTTCCAAGGCCACGTCGCTACTGTTACCTACGGAACTCAAGATGAGCAAACATACAACCGGCCATTGCTTGCACGCATATGTCATGCATTGTCAAATCTGAGTACGGCAGCGGGCACTATTCAGTACTCCAAACTCTGTTGTGACTGCATCACAGTTGCTGTGCTGCCTGAGGCAGGAGCTCCCTATTCAGAGATAATACAGCTACGTCGACTTTCACTGGGTCTGGCATCTGATATGTTGACAAGTCTCCTAGAAGCGGCCGATGAAAGGAGGCAGAGTGCTAGGGATCAGCCGATTTCGAAGGCTGGCGGTTATGCTACACAAATTGTCAGCCTAATATCTCAAACCACGTTTCTTGGATCTGAGAGCGAGGAAGAATGTCTTCATATCTGTGCACTTGCCACACAGCTTTTGTGCATGGCTTTCGTGTCATACTCACAAGCCCATGTTGGTCCAATCAGCCCTTTTTTCTTGGAGACGGAGCTGAAGACCATTCACCTAGTAGGGACTGGCGACAAGCGAATCTGCATCAGCGTTGAACTGAGTGACCTTGCGTGCATGGGTGAGATGATCCGTGGCCAAGCAATTACATTTGGCCGGTCACATACGGCTTCGGAAGCCCACCCAATACCGAAGCCGCCGAAAGGGTTCTTGGTGGGCACGTGTGCTAGTGATCTTCTGGATACTTGGGGCCCTGGACAACTTGTCGTCCAAAAGGGTAACTTTGCCCTCGTATCAACAATAGTGGTTGGTGGAGGAGCCATGTGGTGTTCTGATTTGGAAAATCAGATCTTCCACTGGAGTCCGAATCTCCCAGAGGAGCCCACCCCTACCATAACTATTGGTCCAGACACACAAATGGTGATTGGTTCCCCCATAGTTCTCAATGAGAATTGTGGCCTCCAGAGAGAGCTGTGCGTGTACAGAGATTCTCCATTTGGGCATCAATTAGGCACAAAAAAGCCATACTGGGAGCGTGACGGAGCAGAGCTGGGTGGACAGGCCGGTAACTTCGCGTTGCTAATAGCGAGCACGTCGTGGCACAAGATACCCGGAGAGACCATCAAACAATCCAGGCTGGGGGAATGTGGTCCTTCTCTGATGAGTTTACTTGACAAACTTTGGGGCTTGCAGGTGAGCTATTGTACAGGCATTTCTCGGAGGGTTCCGCTCTACGAAGTGGTCACGGATTTGCTGGATACTTTCCGTTCCTTCGGCTACTTCCCCAACGATGAAGTAGAAACTTGGAAAGATTTCACCACTCCCGCGGAATTTGCCGCCAATGTCAATGGAGGGAAACTACGGGACTACATAGGAGTGCTCAAACCCGACCACTGCCAAACTATCACCCGAATTGTATGGACAGTCTTGAAGGCTCTTAGGTACACAGGTATTGACCGAGAAGGACGAAATCTGGTCGTTGGATGGCCACAGAAGGATATCTTCTATTGCTTCAAGATCCCTTGCAAAGATGAGCACGCCTGGGCCAAAATACTTGCTGAGTCTGAACATTGTGCCACCTTCGCTTACGTGACATTCAAATGCCTTGAAAACAGTGAGTTCAAGTGCAGCACGACATGGAAAAATCAGATATCACTTTTGGAAACATCGGTGATTATATACAGCACGAATCACGAGAGTCTAAGCACGAATCACGAGAGTCTACAGCATCAAGATACGTACGTTTTCGAGACCTTCGACAAGAGATTTTTCGTAACGGTGCACAAGCCAAACAATGACACCATCGCAAGACTTGGCATGTCTTCCATCCCCGATAGATTCTGGAAGCAGGTGAAAGAAACGCTTCTACAGAAAAACCGATGGAAAAGAATCCAGGAGAGGCACTATGCAAATCAACTTGCAGAACAGGTTGTGGTCAGGTGAAACATGGTGTAGGGCAACGTTGCAGAAAAACATAAAAACACGCCCGATAGATATAATTTTCAGCTACCTTACTATCGTCAAAGGTTGGCCTATGAAGCGTGACCTGAACACCGCAAGTCTAGACTCCACTAGGTATTTGTGGTCCTGTGGCAAGACCAGGGGGGGTTTCGAGCAGCGGGCAACTAGTCATATCCGGCGATATTGGGAGGATGCCAAGGCCATTGAAAGATTTAATGGTGTCTTCGACTCTGTAGGGACATCATTCATGGCTGTTAATTCCCTTGCCAGCTCGGAAGAAGCCCCGCTGACGAATTCCGCATGATCCCAAACCTGGCCTCCATCTGGAGCTCCCCAGGCACCCCTCCATTGCGACCTGGGAGGGTACGGTGGCCTGTCGAACAGTAGGCGAAACGCGAACCTCGGGCCGACTGGGCTCGGGTGGTGCCCGACGTCGCAATGTTCCAGGGAGTTGCCTGTCGCGACCCGGACAGTGTAGGTCTTGGGCCGGAAGACGACATCTGCGGAGGCTAATGCTCTTCGACCTTGGTGCTGGACGCTAGGGTGAAGGGTTATACCCGGGCGCGGCAGCCGCTTGGCGAGCGTGAGCTCGGGATCCAGCTGGCCGGGGAGCTGAGGGCTTTCCCCATCCTGGGCGGCGGCTACGGCAGCGACAGTGCGCGCAAGCTTACTTGACGGGGGCTCAGTGGCCTGTTGCTGCCTTGAATTATGGCCTGGTGATGGTGGTGGTGGCGGCCGGCGGCTCGATGCTCTTCCAGTTCAGCTCGGCAGCGATACAGGAGTTGAAGTTGCAACGGGACCATAGCTTGCCCCCTCTCACCTTTGTCAGTGACAGAAAACCAGTCATAGGTAGGGAGGAAGACATGGGGAAAGTGCTGGGATCTGGTTGATTTCATATGTCTCGCCGGTACCATCCATTTTGAAATTGATAAACTTTCCATTTATATCGGAGCATTACTCGTCTTCTCTTTCCGCAAAGAAGAGACAAAGCTCCTGGTCGTTCATGTTGACTGACGATGGGACAAAGAGACGAGATCTACTAATCGTTGATTGATCATAGAAACGTTGCAGTTGTACGCGAACCCGTAGAGTCGCAAAGACGCGTCAAGGTGGAGGTGAACCTAACTACATGGGGATAGACGAGCTTGCTGCCTGTAGCTACCGTAAAGGAGGCGGCTCATACTCGACCCGGCCACCTACCCCAGAGTGCTCAATGGTTAAGGGGGTAAAACAGACAGATCGTGGCCAACGCCTTATGCGGTTGGTCGGCAATGAGCGAGGCACAGGATCGCAAAAGATGTTGGCTAGGATCTGAGTGGGTGCGGATCTGATAGCCACCCCCTATGTTCCCCCCGCTCCTTACGGAAGAGTGGGGCTGTTGCTTACCCCTGAACCCGCATCGAGCACCAGGTTGACAACGACATCTTGCCAGCATCATGGTCTGAATGAACATGCAAATCAATAGGTTATTTTCTTTTATTGAGATAGAAGCCTCCCTAGCATCCTCTTTGTGGTATCTTGAATACAAAATTCCGAACGCCCCGAACCCCAGGTTTGTCTAACTCCCGTTACCATCCCCATCCCTAGTTAAAATTTGTTCCCTGTTCCCTACGATACTCATTTCCATGATTCGTCAGAAGAGCCATCCTTCAGAATCTCTTATATACTGTCAATGACACGTATCTGTGAGATCATATTGCCTTTTTCAACCTCATCTCCTGGGAGATACTGCCAATGACCACGCCGACGCGATGCCATCCCCGTCCTTGCTTCGCACCTATTGATCACTATTCCGCACTCTCCTGAGGGACGAAAGGTGTATCAGCTTGATATAGCTCGGAGACCGAATGTTCGACAGCGTCAGTCAGACCAGTGGGTTTTGCTCGAGCTGCGCTGGATGTGTCGCACTGCCGCCTGAGTAGTCCGACGTCTCGGCGTCCCTCCCTCGCCGCCAACCCCCGGCCGCATCCGCATGATGGTGTTTCGGATCGGGAGCTGCGGCTTTGATGTACCCCGGTAGCGGTTCATCGATCGCTTTAGACGGCGGCGTACTGTACTGACGGGTCGTTATACAAGTACATGTCCATCTCACCACCGGCGTTGGATGTGATGAGGGGATCATAAGCCAGGCCTGCTTGCTGTTGGTATTGCGTCGTCACGTCTTGCTCGCTCTTGAGCTTCATGTATTCGGTATGGAGGGAGCTGTAGGCCTGCGACAACACGTTGTTCTTCTGCTGGGCGTCGTTCAGAAGGGCTTCGAGGTCCTTGATGCGCTGGTCCTTCCGTTCCCGGTAGGCTCTCTGCGACGCGCGATTCTGCGCTCTTCGACGCTGCGGTTGAGACCTCCTGTTAGCGTCGATGGCATACCAAAAGCCCTTATTTGAGCTCCGTATGGAGTGCTTGTGCTTACAGATAAAACAGAGGGCGGCGCGTTCTTGTATCTGTTCTCACGCTTCCGTTTTGTGGTTGGCTTTGATGACGAGTCTTGTGCTTCTAACGGGTAGGATTCTTCTGATGAAGGCTCGGGGCTTTGATATGGCATTTGGAAGGATAGGTCATACTATAGAACTGGTCAACAACCTATCAGGGCAAGCTGTGTATAAGCAGCGTTACCTACTGGTGAGTTCATAGGGCTGGTTGATGTTGAAGTGTTCGTTGAGTCGAAATAAGCGTCTGTTTCATTAAAGACGTAAGACATAGCATTGGCCGGTGCTGGAGGGTTGGCTAAGAGATCATCCATGGTATTGCAAAATGAAGCCTCTGGGCACAGAAACAAGAAATCCTTGCTCGTGTTGAGTGTATACTCGGATCAGTTACTCGGATGCAATGCAAATATGATCTTGTGCTAGCTAGCTAAGTAGTCACTGGACTGCGGGGATCCCTGAAGCTGGTTTATATATTTGGACTGGTTGTTCAAGCTTGGATTGGAGTCTGGCGATATGACAGTGGAGATGGCCTTAATGCCGGAGAGGGCCTATCGAGGGCAGACGCTCGACTTATATTCGAACGAAGCTCGACCATGCTGCAGCCATGACGATTCTGGGTTTGCCCTCTAGGTAACACCCCCCCTGGCACACCCCTGTAAGCATAGAAAATCCCAGGTACCTATAAGTACCCTCGTGCAGCTCGTGGAATGCAGTCCGCACTCGCATTTTGGAGATTCCCGGCTAACCCGTATGGGCTATCAACCTTTGTAATCCGTGGAAACACAACCCGAACGCCAAAAGCCCATGCGCACATGGCAACTGGTAGCGTTGCGTTCCCTGTCTCCATCGTTGTTACGAAGTACTATAATACCTACTTCAGTAGTTACCCACTAGTCCGGCCGTTAGGTCTGACACCTTCATATTCTCGACTGCTACCAAGAATGCGCGGCGGCGGGCGGTAATGCGCGGCGGCACCACCGTGATATAATGCTGTTGGAAGAGCGATGTGCGCAAGGATATATCGATGACTAACTATTCTAACTCTGGTCATAGCATGGCAATGTATGGAATCATGGAATATCGGGATTTCATAAGCTGCTCAGACGCCGAAACTATCTGCCTTTTTCTTCGCAATACATCTTGGGCCATTCACTAGTTGATGTTGATCCCTGCCAAGGTAATCGGCCGTCTCCGCGGCGAACGGCAACCTTTCGGGATACCTAAATGCGTGAACGCCTGAAAGCCAACCTACCTACACACGCAGCAAAAAAAAATACACGTTGAAATGTCGAGTTAAGGTCGTCGCATTTTGTCGCTATACACGATACAGGCCATAGACTGAAACAGCCCATATCTAGATACGTGACATCAGTGACATCACAGCGAGTGAAAATTCATTCTCTCTTATGCCACATATACGGACGTAGGTAGGAAGGTAAGTCAAGTGCAGCGCAGAGCAGCGCGGCCGATCAAATCCCGGAGATCACGACGGCATGATAACCGGCAATCGGTGCGCGGCTGATCGCAAAGACCTGCCCGAGGTTGGATACCACCCAAGGTTATGGCGACTTCACACGGGTATCAAGAGCGCGCTCTGGACCGCCGATTCGCTATACGCCCATTTGCCATAACGGCTGGCCTGTAACCAGCGACAGAGATGGAAGAATGGCAGAATGGCGGCAGGCAGCTCAGATCGCCCTGTTGGGTATTTTTCCACAGTGGGTATTCCGCCAGTCCCCGCCCAGTAACCAAAATAGAAATGCACGCAATTGCTTTGCAATTTTAGTCAGCCATTTAGTACCATGGTAGCGCGGTAGGTACCCTATATACATACATCCTTATGTATGTACATACATACCTCCTTACTGAATAAGATCTAACAGGTAGTACAATTACCCCGACAGAACCCCTGGAGTTCATTGCTTTACGAGGACTTTACGAGGGACGAAGGACAAGCCTCGCTACCCTGCCGCTCCTCTGATGTGACGAATTATAATCAATAATCATAACCTTGCCCGGTAAGTTAGAGGACATCTGGGTACATGAACCGGGTGCCGATGTGGTTGACTCAAGTACTTACCGTCTGGGTAGGCTATAACCAGTAGCCGAGAATATAAAAATGTAGGAGGGGTAGCTAACTGAATATTACCTATATCCTACCCGGATCTTGTGTATGGGCGTTCGATTAACTAAAGCATGCAAGAGAACCTCCTTACCCGTATATGCAGCGCCGGTAACAGTCCTCGTAATTGTTCTGTAACTAAACATGCTTCCAAGTCAGCAATCCGTCGCCGATAGCGGTGCATGTTGGATTAGTTAGTTAAACTGTTGCCTGATTCTTTTCTTGTTACGAGAAATCCATATAACTATGCCAAGGCGCCAAGCCCTCTAGGAAACCCTCCCGGGCCCGTTGACAGCTTGGCATCGTTGGACAAGCTTTTTCACCTACAGCCCTACGACCCGATTAGGTGGTTGCTGATACTAGTTTAGCAGTCCATGGATCTAAGAATAGGACACGAGAGCAGCAACCAGACGATGGTGGAGCGGCGATTCCCTCATACATGTATTCTTAGGATCGAATGGTATCTACAGGTATCTGAAATCGAGTTTTACTAAACCTTCTCACTCTAGCACCTGCGGTGTTCAAGGTCGGAGAGGAACGTATCTGGCAAGAGAAAGGGGTAAGGTAGTTACTATGTAGTTGACCTGGGTAGCTGAGGAGCGTGGTCCCGATCAGCGAAAGCAGAGCACAGCCCAACTGGCGGCGAAAGACTCTCTGATGCTCTGATGCTGACGCTTCTACGCACATAGGCAATGACATAATACCGGCAATTGGGCCACTGCGAACCTTGGCTGCGTGATTGAAGAGTGGACGATGAGGTGGGTTGGCTTATGTTTATCCAATAGTGTCGGGTAGCGGGAAGCGATCAAGGAATCATGATTCCCTATCTAGGTAGGCCGTTAGCAGATGCATTTCCACCCTGGATATTTTTAATGCCGACATGGGGTTCCTGATGCACCCAGCCGCTTATTCGTTCACCTCGGGAACCAATGGTATATACAGCCCTCCCTGTGTAGATCGAGAACAGTCTTGTATGGAGCATCTCGATCCACCCCTTTACTTGCCTCTCGGAACATCTTGACTACACCCCCCTAAGCAACTGCCGCGTAGGTAGTATCTTAAGAGCATTTACATAGAATATTATTTGTAAGCCATTTCCAACCACGGCTACTCCCTATACGTGTGGCAAAACAACCAGGATATGTTTGGCGTAGCAATCACTTTGTTCATAGCCCAAAGCCTCTTAAAACATCCGTCTCAGATAGGAAGCAGGCGGACGGCATATATCTAAAGACCCGATTACCGGTGGAAACCCGCGGTCCCCGTAGGCATATCGGCGTCCTGCAGGGACGATCGGAGTGTAAGACCGTCCCATGGGCGTACATATACGTGTTGACGTCCCAGTATATAAATGGCAAAGGGAAGTAAGATTCCCCCGCGGGGTATTTAAAGAGGCCCGATCTTATAAATAAAGGGGGGCTAGACTCAGAGAGGAAACAGGGTTGGATTTGCTGCCCCAGCAGGAAAGAAACGGCACGTGGGTTCTATTGTCGGGGTTTATTTCAACCCTGGATCTTGCCTTATGTAGTCACTCTCCTTGTATTACGTGCGTCAACTGCCCATTGGCCACGCATAACATGACTTCGCCATTGATCCTCCGTCGTGGCTCTAGCGAACACGTTTTGTTCCTCAAACTAACAACGACAAATGAGTTAGAAGCTTCGGGTTATAGATGTTGATTTGGTCTTTCTGCTACTTTAAGGATTACCAATTACACGGTGCTGAACCCGGCACAAGTGCCGTCGCGGTCCCGGTGAACTGGGAGTAGTCCCACGGTCTACTCCGTTCATCGGAGCCTCCTCCTTAACCTGCCCTGCCTGGTCTGGTCCCATACCTGCCTCACATCTCGGGGCGTTGCATTCGCTCAGAACGTTATTTCCCACCGCAGCCTCGGCACTACGCTGGGTGGACAGCCCTGCTTACGTGCTGGCATGACATCACCGCTAGTTGGGTAGATTCCGGGGCTAGATCATCGCGCGAGAAGAAATGCCCGAAGATGCGAACGCGTGTTCTTGCAGCCATCTGTATCTGGGGACACGTACATCCAACGAAAAAATTGACCCCGTGCCGCGAACTCTTGCTATTACTATTCAGTAGGGAAGCTATTGCAATAATCCGTCGCCCTCTTTCCCTTCTCTCGTAAGCCGTGAAGCCACTTTATGAGGTTAGAGAACCACTCGATGAGAGATGCCGACAATCCGAACGGCTCCGGAGGCGGTCACCTAGGTAAGGAGGACAGACGGCTACCGGCTAGCGATGGCCGTGCGATCGCGCTCAGCAGGTAGGTCGCAGACGCCTTCGCGTCAGATCTCGGGGAAAGGAGGGTGGCGCGTTGCGTCTTGACATCTGACATCGATATCTCTCGTCATTTCTTTACAACGTTGGGTTATCTTTTCGATATAAGTGGTTACAGGTAACATAGTGACCGTTGCCGTTGGTGGCATCCACTCACATGTAGGATACAACGTACATAGGTACATACCTAGACTTGGTAGGCAGTCCCCTGTCGCTGTAAGTATGTAGCCCAAGTACTTGGGCCCGCCGATTATGCTGACAGCCAAGAGATCTACGGCGCAGGAACGTGGGAGCCGGGATGCTTGAAAGGGGTGGCGGTCTTGGCCCGCGGAATGCATGGCTATTGGCTACTAGTAGGTAGACCACCCGGGGTTAGCTCCATGCCTATATGTGTCGATGGCGTTCTGGCGTTACATAAAGCAGGAATGCATGGATCGATCGCATCGTGGGTGAGGTAAACAACTACCTACTAATTACCTACTGCAGCGGTCGACGAATATACCTACACAGGTATGTACGCCTTGCCTTTTTGCTGAGGGGGGATGATCACCAGACTTTTACATCAACTGCTGTGGGATGAGGGGTTCGAGTACATAGACTACTGGAATGTGTCGGTGAAGAACGCAAATGTAAGACGCTGGCTGGCGCATGCCAAGTACATATATGTTGCGAACTTCAATCGTAAGCCCGAACAGGAAACTAGGTAATGATCCTCTCCAGTACACAATGAAACATACGGTAATAAAAAAGTATAAGCCGGCATTAAATTCCCCCATAAACTATCTCCTTAAACTAAGTCATGCTGTCTTCAATATCTTACATATACAATTCCAGTAGGGCTTGTACTGTCTTCCTGATATTGATAATCTGATAGGCTGTGTTTAAGAGTATGAATATAAATACCTATATACTAACCCCCTAGTGTTTGGCGGCGTCGGGTACTAACTACAGCTCTCATCCAACCACCACTTCATAGCCTGCAAAGAGACAAGGGCTGCAAAGATGGGCACAACCTTATCCTTCTCTGCTAGCAAGCCAAACGATCAGGTTGCCATGTAAAGAGTATATTTATACATACGAATTTTTTTCGACCTGCTGCTTTCGGGACCGTTGTCTGTAAGCTCTCCCCATAACATAGCACAAAATAGAACCTAGCCAAGTCAACGGTAGTGGCTCGTGGGCTACATGATGAACTACATATTTACATCCACAGGTACCTAAAGCGGCGCTAAACTAGGGCTGAAAGATCAACACGGGAGGATTCGCCTTACGACGGTTGCTCGCGCCATCAAGGCTGAATGGATGTGGAAGAACTGATCGAAGCACCCCAACTGCAAATGTGCAAGTGCAACTACCTACGACGGTGAAGGATTGTTAGTTATACAATTCTTCTGCGGGAATCGTGCCACAATCAT
Source organism: Diatrype stigma (assembly GCA_022225965.2). Taxonomy (NCBI): domain Eukaryota; kingdom Fungi; phylum Ascomycota; class Sordariomycetes; order Xylariales; family Diatrypaceae; genus Diatrype; species Diatrype stigma. The sequence goes on from JAKJXP020000057.1 coordinate 32,601, forward strand.
TATTCATTTTTTTAATCTTGTGCCTTCCTATATGCTTAACCAGGGTCCAGGTGTATTCGAAGTTACGCAAAGTACTTCTGCAATACTACATGATGTGCATCGAAGCGATCGACTTTCTCCATTGTTTCTTCTGTTAGATACTAATGAAGCAACGGTTAACGGCGGGTCGGGGCATCCACGAGTCGGGTCTAACTTTGGCCTACGGTAACATTTATTACATCCACTTAAGCCCGACGACCGCTCAACGGCAGCGAGAACCTTCACACAGAGGTACCTAATATAGACCACTAGGGAGGGGTTGGGGTATTTTCGTCGGATCTATAAGAGCTCATCTATAGCTACTTGGTACTATGAAGCCAGCGGATCCTCCGGCGTTATGATGCACGTGCATAGAACAGTTGACTTATCTATTTGATGGAGATTCGGTAATATTCTCGTAGGTGAGCACGTAGCACAGTATGTCTGCATATAGCGCTTCTAAATTCCTGTTGCAAGGAATGCGAGTCTGTCTTCACAGAATTCTACTTTGTTCCATTCCTTGGAAGCTCCAGTCTTAGTGCTGCATATACATGGGTTCACTCAGACTATTGATTGGACAGCTCAGCTAGAAACCAAAGCAACTCGAAAAGCTCCGTTCCCCAGCTACTATGTACATGACTAAATGTAAGTAATGTAAGAGTAGACAGGTCACCTTTACTGCCCTGCGCTGCGTTGCGTGCCGAGGCATGAACTATGGTTGAGTAATCACTCAAGCCTCTCCAATGTCCATATCGAAGTCGAAGTCGAAAACTGCTTACACAAGCCGATCCAATGATGACCCGATCTTTACACGATGCTGGCAACCCTTCCCCTCCTTGGCGAGTCACGATGTATGTTACATGATGCAGCCCGTACGCAGCCGGTGCTGCAGAGCAAAAGCAATGGTACACTGGCCGCGGAGATCTCGAATCGAAGTACCCGGCTCTTGCAGCTGTATCTGAGGGTATCCGAAATAGCACCCTTGGCACCCTTCCATGGGGAGCCAGACCCCTGTCGGGCTAGCCCCTCAGCGGGGAAGAGCGGACTTTACGCCCACTAGTTATAGTATCCTCCATGTGTTATTATACGATGTAGCTTCCTATGTGTGTATGGATGTGCATAATATCATACCATAACGGACGATCGTAGAAGGCATAGCCGTCGGCGAAAGGAGTTAGCAGTTGGACATATCAGGCCTCATCTCCCAACCGACCGGCTCTGATAGGATATATCGCAGACTGTTGTCGCCCATCCCACGTCACAATACGACAGAGAGAGCCGTCGCTAGGAGCTGCCAAGAGACGCATCGAGCGTCGAGCGTCGAGCGTCGAAGCGCTCTTCTCATTCCGGTGGTCTCTCCAATCTCCAATGCCTCGTGGTTAATATGCCTAAATCCTCGGAGTTCTCCTACACATATTGTGATATGGCTGCACCGATCATAGGCACACAATCTGACCTTCAGGGGGTCCCTTCTTCTGGGACACAAAAAATTAACCAACCTAACCCAGCCCCGTAGGACACAAACCCTGTCTCCTGCCTACTTGCTTGGTTGCTGTGCTGCTCGTAAGTCCATCTGACATACATGTCTGCATGCTTCTACATTGCCTACCGACCTACACATGCTTGCTGTGCGTTTCTGACGACCTTAAGGTTCTTATTGCCAAGACCGCTATTCCAGCCCTCTTTGATTGCCGAGGACCAATCTCGAGTTCCCAACCGGCGGTAACGGTTCCCCCCTTCCACACGCTTTTCTCCCACCTCCTTGCTCTACGGGTAGGAAGGGTAATAACCCTGGAATGAGCCTGGATTTCGCATCGCCTAACCTTTTCAGCTAACGCCTCGACGACTGCCGGCTTACTAACTAACAGCAAGGCATGATAGGATGGCGTCGACGATATGTGAGTGCGAGATGCATGATCGCATCCCCCTACGTCTATAAATAAAGTCTATGGGGAAGAGGCGTGCGAGGTGGATACACATGTAGGTAAGAGAGATAGAAAGTGTACCTACCAGATCTAGTGCCACCTCTGGTCTCAGAAAGAAGATTCGATGGTAGTTGATGGTGACTTGAAATGCGTCATCGGGGTAGATGGAGGGGAAGAAAAAAAAGTCGTTGTGATGGAGTCACAAAGAGAGAGCGCGAAAGCGCGAACGCCCCGAGCTGTCAGCTGCGCGCGTGCCTTGTCCGATCGCGGTCTTCCATATCCATGTCAGCAGCGGCGGCGCCCAGAAAAAAGTCCGCCGACGCGCACGACATGGGGCGTAGCCGCCGCGGTAGCATCTCGACATCGCATTTATGACGACGGGCAAAATCTGTACCTACTCGAGTTAGGTAGACTTGGACGGTCATGCTGCCTGCAATCATAGTGCTGCGCTGCGAAAGGGAAGGACGGAGAAGCAGTTTCAGCCATTTTACCATTTGCCTGGTTGGCTTCAATACATGTTAGGTAGACCACCACCCCTTTCCTATCCACCTAGATGTATCTTGAGGTATAGGAAAGCAGAAGGGTAAACGGGAAGACTGGCGGACCATGTGACGTGACATGAATGAATGCAGGTCACGTTAATCGACCAGAAGAAATCCTCCGATTCTATTTTCATTTTCAGCTACGCCCAAGTGCTAGCTAACTGCCTACCTAAAGAGCAGGTGCTATCGAAACTGCAGCTTTGGCGCACTGGCAATCCTTTAGGCCCGTCTATGCTCTGCTCTGTAGGTAGTAGGTAGTACCTAGTAACGAATAGTAATAGAACATCTCGCCCGGCAAGCCACCGGAGCATAACCACCGTCCGTAGATGATCAGTGAAGCCGTAGATTGCTAACTTGTTTCTTCTATATTGTGCAGGTACTATCGTTTGCCGGAGGGAAAAGGGGTGTTGGAATAACAGTAGTTAGAGTTGAGAAGGTTTCCAAGTGGACATGGTTCAAGTTCCTGGCAGTGTCTGTCCCCAGTATCAATTGATTGGTGTAGGGCCCTGATCAACTCGAAGGTCGCCTGGAGCTGTCTGGTAAGACATATAGTCTACGCTAGTTTTCCATGCCACCCAGAAAGTATGGCAGTGCTAGTCTCGGAGCGCAAGTTCCCTTTAGTTCGGATGTACGTCGTCTCTCGTATTGTCAATGAGTCTTGGAATATAGCGGGTATGCGTTGTCTTGATGCCGGGTCGTCCCCATGACGAGTACGCACACCCATGGGCGTCGTTGAGATAGGGGCAGGAGAGTATTTTGGAGGCCGTCGCATTATTCGACTGGATTATGCCATCTTGAAGAAAATTAATCAAGCGAGGTAATCGTTGTTTGGTTCCATTAGTCATAGTTGTCAAGACAGACCCATCGCCTCCTGAAAATCATAACCCCTATTTGTTTACAAGGCCTCTACTGCATGCCTTCCGATGGAAATCCGAGTTCATCGATATTACCAAAAACCGATGAAATAACCAGAGATTTCTCATGTTGCCCCTGTATCGTAGTCGTGGAACAGATTTCGGATCTCAACTTGTGCTGGGCTTCTCGCCTGGGGAGCGATGAATCTTAGGATCGAGGGGATATTCGACTCAGAAGACGAGTCGGCCTCGCCGCTTTCGTAGGGAAGCCGTAATACCTTCGGGGCGCTAGGCCTATCGTAAACACTTTGTCCTCATGCGCATTTTCTCCATCCGCCGAATCAGTATCAGGCGCAACAGTCAAGGGACAAGCCAGCCTCTCCTCCCCTAGAGCTTTCGGACCGGCCAGACCGTTGAGCCTACTAAGAACCAACTCCCCAATTCTGAGGCCATTCTGGTCGCTTTCGTATCCACTTCATCAAGCCAGCTAGGGTAGGAGATCGGGGTCGCAGAGGTGAGGTTTCCAAGGGTCTGCTAACGATGCCTCGCCCAGCTGGTGGGTTAGCCCGGGCTACAACTTCAGCAACGTGACCTGGCGCTTACTTTGTTGATGACTGACACCAACATGGAGACTGAAGAGAAGTGCAACTTCTACATCACAACGGAAGTAATGAATAGCATGCTGTCCAGGAAGTACAGCGATATGGCAGACGTGGATGAAGCCTGCTGTACATGCGAACAGCGGAATGTTGGTGTTATGTATAAGGGGAAGGGGAGACAACACTGCACTGTACCTCCCCAACAAGTAAGCTGATAGCTTGGCGCTCGGTGATAGCGTCAAGCTCTACGTAACTACCTAGGTCTGTATTCAGTGTAGTCATACGCAGTTGCGTAGTACCTAGCTGTAGGAGTCGAAGCGTCTAAGCAGGGGTTATCAGAGCTCGATGGCCCCGTGATACACACGCATCCCCAACTAGATACGCAGCTGTGATCGTCTAAGGCTTCATTTAGAGTATATCACTCACAATGATATCCTATTTGAGAAATTGTGAGTCGGGCTTATATGATCTCGAGGCCCCCTTCTAGTTTGGGTTGCCTACTAGCTTTTGTACAGTCCCAGTCATACATATATACGTCATGTTGATACACGCTTCAAGCCGTCCTGAGCTTGCACGATAGCAGGCTCAAACCCGATCTTCTTGCTAAGCTCCAGACTCTCCTCAAACCGACGCCGAGCCTCTTCAAGGTCCCCAGACATCGCAGCGATGTCTGCAAGATTGCACAATGCCACGGCACAGGCCTCGTCGCACTCTTCCGTCCTAGCTTCACCCTCTACCTTGCGCGCGGTAGCTTCAGCCTGGAGAGCCCATTGACGAGCACCGCTGAGCAAGGTAGCGCGGGTGGGCGCCTGACTAGCCGGTTCGCTAGTTATTGATCTTTGCCCCTTTGTAGTGGTAGCAGTAGCGTTAACAGGCTGCTGTGCCAGAGATATTGCCAAGTTATTCACTAGAAAAGTCAGCTTACGGGTCGAGTGGAATAATGACCGGCTCAAACCTAAAGTGGCTTCTTGAAGCATGACATGTCACTTCCAACTTACTTAAGACTGCTGTATGACAGCTCTTGGGTGGTGATAACGTGATGGCCTGCAGGAAAAGCGGTGCTGCGAGGTAATGTTGCGACTTGGACTCGTAATGGTTTCCGAGAGCTGGTAAGTGTATCAGTTAGTATTACACTCCACAGGATGATGCGAAGTTATATCGCAATTGTCATATGGCATACCTTCTAAAGCCCCCCCAATCTCTTCTGGGCTCATCCAATCTCCTTCGCCCTCCTTCACCCCTTCGACTTGCCTCCTCTGCATCTCCTTTAAGATTGTTTCAACTGCCCAGATCAGGCGCTCTCCAGCTACGTCACTTTGAAGGACATGCTCATCCGCATACAGCTCCCCGAGCTTTGCGCTGATTCCAACCGACCTTGCTAGAACTCTCCTCCGTTTACCCCATAGGTTTTCCGGCTCGGGCTCAGGCTCCTTATCGACCCCCTTCTCGTCTTCGTTCGCCGTATCTGATTTCGTCACAAGGGATGCATTCTTTGAGTTCTCCGGGCTGATCAAATGACCAGATTCGTCAACCAAACCATCCCGTACGCTCTTCTCCATGAGCTCTACCCATTGCTTGCATTCCTGTAAGACAGTGTCCAAGACTTCGATGGAGTTATGGTAATTGCCCAGCTTCTCCAACCATGCTGCTACCTGAATTCTGATTCCTAAGACTTCGTCGGAAAACGGGTCGAGACGCGCGGCCTTGCATTGTTCCAGAGCTATTTTATACCATTTGAGGGCGAGCGGTGGATCGGGGGAGTAATTGCTGTAGTAGAGAGCTCTGCGGAGCGACTTGGCAATCTCGGGTGGAAAGCGAGTAAATTGTTCGGATTGGAAATAACTGAAATAAGCATAGACTACATAAACGCAAACACCGGCAGCGCAGGCGAGACTTCAGGACCAGAGTGCGACGTTAGTTCAGTTTTTACTATGACGATCTCTGACCAGACCCCAAACCAATCGGGTGCTATCAGGGGCAATACGAACAGGAAAAGCGCTATTGTAAGCTCCTCGGGGCTCTGCCTGAACAAATCGCGCAGGTTTTGGCCCCGGAAAGCACCGAACAACGGTCGAAAGTTCAAGCCTTGTCGCAGAGCTTGTAAGATTAGCTTGAGAGACGGTGGTGGCGGCTTCTTCTCTGAGGACCTCTTCCCCGGCGAAGACGATTGATAACGCCTCTGCTGGAGTCTAAAAGATATCGATGCATCGGCATATGGGGTCGTTTTCCCCCTTAATGGCCCTGGGGCATTGTGTCGCGCTAACCGCTGGGGTGATATAATATGTGGTTGGCGATGGAATCGCGAGACGCAGTTGAGGGACCGAAGCTCAAGGATGCGTAATGCCGACATCGTGCAATATCCGTTTCAGCCTGCGCTGAAGCATGTGGTACCTGGATAGGTGAAGAGCATAAAGAGAACCCTAGGAGGTGAACATTAGAATCTCATCCATTCATGCGATCAGGTAAACATGGGAATTGGCATCGCGAAAAATAATGAAGTGGACGATGACGATGGTTTATGTATGTGAAAAAGCTACCCTGTACCAACTACGTAAGAGCTAAGAATGCCCACCTGCAGTAAACTAAGCACCTAGCAGGTACGAACACTTACCTAAGCAGCCCTAAGCTTGCGCTACACAGTACTGGTCTACAGTATATTCCCCACTACCTGCATAGGTACCTGCTAGACTATACACTGTATACAAGCTCAGTGGTTAGCCCCTCATTCCTCATTCCTCATTCGTCGACTTTGGCCCTCGCCATGATAGTGACTTATTCGACAATTATTTGGCGTAACACTTGATTCCTCTCTTCTTCTTCTCCTAGACCAACGGTAATCGGCCGAATTATATACTTTCCAGAAGCCCCGACATTTACTTCACGGCAACTTGGCTTAAGGGGCGTTCCTCACCTAGATAGATAACTAGTTACTGCGTCACCCAACTTGTTGTTTATTCGTAACCTCGGCTCCTCGATACCATGGCTGGCAAGTTCGAGCCCAAGGTTCCCGTCAACCTCGACCCGCCCAAAGATGACCCCATTTCTCTAGAGGATTTGGCCAATGCCAATGGTGAGTTGACTCAGCTTTACTATTTGACTATCTAAAGCCTTCACTGACGGGGTACGGATAGGCGAGGAAGGGCAGAAGGCGTACGTAGCAATCAAGGTAAGATGGATCGTTAGACCAGGGGTTCATAATGGAGCTGGTCGATACGTGGTTGTTCAGCCCCAAGCAACCATGCTTAGTCCCGAGCTCCGTGCTCTGTTCAGTTACTGGGTTACATGCTGATTTGGTTTGATAGGGCAAAGTGTACGACGTAACTGGAAATAAGATGTATCAAGCTGGCGGGTCATATCACGGTAAGCCCAATGATATTCAAGCCTACCCGGGCAAGAGGTATCCACGATTCCGAGCTTCTCTGTGTGTCCGAATACCACATGCTGCATCGACCTCGCCGATGTTTGCTCATTGTGTCTTTGATGCTCACAGTGACCAAGGAGAGGACTCACGTTGTTAGATATCTTTGGCTCGGGGCCTTTACCGCTCTCTACGGACAAGGACATGTTTGCTAACCATACCCAGTGTTTGCCGGGAAAGACGCTTCTCGCGCGCTGGCGAAGACGTCGAAGGAGCTTGATGACGTAAAGCCGGAATGGCAGGATCTCGATGAAAAGGAGAAGTCCACGTTGAACGACTGGATTACGTTCTTCTCAAAGCGCTATAACGTCGTCGGCGTCGTTGAAGGTGCAACGAATCTTGAGTAGACAAGGTCCTCACTGTGCAATAAACAGATACCATCGATTGGTGATTACGAGCGAATTGACGGCATCGTTCCACCAGCGGGCAATCTTTTACAAAGTACATATGCATGGCATGAGCGTGGCTGTGGATGTGCTAGTATAGTGAGGTTCGAGAAACATTCCCGCTCTCCCCTAAACTGATGAGATGCTACGAATGTCCGTGTGGGTGATGGCATATCCAAGTCGATCTGTGCGAGGGCTTCCAGTGCCCCTTTTTACGGTGTAACCCGAAGCACAGGGCAATGATGGATGAGCTCTAGCAACCGCCATGAACGACCTTGTAAAGCAAAGTTGTAACCCAAGCTTCGGCGGAGGATATTCAAGATGATTTGGATCCTCATCAACGATATCGAAGCCTCTGCTGGCATGTGCTCGTTGCTGAAGGATTTTGGGCTGACACTGACCCTACCTATTCATTTGGGACTCTAGCCTACCCTTCCACATTCCGGACTGTCTATGAAGCGGTGTGTTAGGGTTATTCCTTCGGAAGCATATCTGCAGACACTAGTCACCTCAACTCCAAGTGGAGAAATTAATTCACGATAGCTTGTGTAACTCTTGAATGGAAAGCATCCCGTCTGTAATATTACCAAGCCGCTTCCATGTATTATCTCCAGTAAATGCTTCATACCTTGTCCTGTCGGCCCTGGCTCTGCAGAGTCCCATGTCCGGGTTTTCATTTAGCCTCATCACGGCACTTCTTGTAGCCTTGGACAACTGGCTGTACTGTCACCATCCACCGCGATAGCCTCAGCCCAATCCTCGCAACCTCCGCTCTTGACACGGTTCAGGTCAGACAACGTACGGCCTTTACGTATACCTACCACCGGTCGCCCTTGTGCTAATCTCAGTCCCGCGTCTAAACCTTAATATAACAACACACCCGTGCAGAATCAGCTTAGCTATGCTAGCTGCAACGCTTGTGACCACGCACTAGGCGGTTGCAAATGTTGTCTAGAGATAGCGTGCCTTGACGTTGAATGTCGTGCAATTTGAGTACCCGACACATTTATATGGACCTGAAGTTATGTTAAACATGGCCATCAAGGTTGATACGATGTAGCCTCAATCTACCACACCTAGACAAAAAGGGGCCACATAGACACACCCGATTAATTGGCCCTATATAGACAATATACACACAGCGCATTGATACATGTACATAGTAGGCACACTACCATATTCCGCACTACCCCTTTGCAGTAGTTGTCCAAATGAATATACCTGTCCTCCAGTTTGAATCCCTAGTCGGGTGTATCACCCAGCTATAACCAAAATAGCAATAAACACACTCGCTACTTCACCCTCAGTTCAACAACATATTTGAAAGGCGTTTAACTCGATGAGGTCTTTTGGCTCCCCTGCAGGGCTCCGGCTACCCAAAAGAAAGGTCCACACGTTCCGCCGCGAGCTGGACCGGCGACTCACGAAAGGCCCTGATCGTAGCCTAGCAGAAGTCGGAAGTCACCTCCCACCTGAACATCCTGCGTAGGACGTGCCCCTTTTCCGTCAACATGAAAATTCATCTTTCGCTCAGCGGCCTCCCCTGGGGTCGCTGTGCTGGTAGCACATCTGGCTTGGCGAGATCCTACCGTCGTGGAATCGGTACCCCCTCGCGATGCAGTCATCGCAGAGCATGCCTTCCTGTGCCCAAGACGTCCGCAGGACTTTGATGCTCATGCACTGGTGGTTGGGATCGTTGCGCGCGAAGTGGCAGTATGACTTCAGGCGAAGGAGCGAGTGGTTGCACTCGAAAAGATATTCCTGCCAGTCGCACATGGCTGCTATTTTCCTCTTTCTCTTTCTGCTCTCACAAGAAGTTCACTTGAGAAGAGGTGCTCATATGGCGAGGCGATTTGTTAGTGGTGAGATAGAAGACGTCGTTCCGCGATTGGCACGGGGGAAAGAGCTAGTAGTACAGTCCGTCAATCCTGGCTGGCGCTTTGACTCCCTACTATCAATACGCGAGTGAGCACAAGACAATGGTGTACTGCCTGTTGGAGATCATACCTGAGAGGTCTGTGACTTGAAAGTGTTTTCCCGAACGCTGTGCAGGCCTGGAAGCAGAACAGCGAGTGAGGTGATGATCTCATTGTCCTTGTCCTCATCTCACGGATGGCACCGGTCCTTTATACGCACGTTTCTTCCGCAGGCGGTAATAAGACTGGTGGCAGATTTAACCACCGCCTTCCCTGCCCTTCAGATAGATCTATGATGCATCTCGACTTCAACAACGACACAATCACTCTTGTTCAGGGGGTGGGGATTGACCTCTGTGGGTCGAGCCAGGGCGTTCTCTGGTCACAGGTTTGCTAATGCTGCGCAAGAACGAGGCCTGAACGCACCCCCATCTCCCATCGCTCAGGAGGTTACCTGCTTACGCAGAAGGGGATGTTGCATCTCATAAGAAGAGACGAACCACATAAATCTGAGATTCGATGACTTTTTTCGTCTACTCGGCATGACGTGTCACTTTCTCCGTTATTTCCGCTTCATTCATCATCAGAAGCCAGGATGGAATCCCACGAGGCATCATCTCTTTATCAAGAAGGGGGGGAAAAGTGAATCTATTTCCACGGAGGTTATGGTAGAGTCCTCGCACCAACTCGTAGAACTCTAGTTACACGTATCGCCGAACAGCCCCAAGGAGGTTCAACAGGAATGCCGGCGGAGCACGCGAGGATTCATCCATCCCCCGGAGCGTCCTTATCATCTTACCCGTCCGCCTGGGTCTGAGGTCTGCGCCGAACGAGATGAGAAGAAAGAGAGAAACATACCGTACCCGAACATCGAGATTGAGCTAGTCTTGCATGGTGCGATGTGCGTATCCAGCCGCGACGAACTGACATCTCAGAAAATTTTCATCGGCGGCGGATAGGTGCCTCTCCTCAAGCCGGGGCACTGGATCCAGTGACCCGGTCATCGAATCAGCGGCGAAGCAGGGGGGATGCTGCTTACCGAGTGTGGGTGTCTGTTCTTCTTTCTACTGTTGAGGTCATGTTCCTGCGGCGCGGGCCGAGAGGGTAGGCCGTAGCCTTACATCGGTCATAAACCTGAGCAGCAAACAAACATATATGCCTCGGCATCACACCACACCACATACACGACCCAGAGCAAGTATATCATCAAAGCCTTTGTGGGCCACGATAATCCTACCTATACACAGGTTAGCGTAGACTACGTAGAGGAGTTGCACCTCATAGCAGGAGTATGTTACAGAGGCTGCATAGTGGTGGAAGCCGTACCTATTGACCTTACCCCTTTTCCCGTGTCTCTAGATTCCCCTGCCGGTCATCCAGGAGAGGAAGTGAAGTAGATCTCGCGCGATACAACAGAATGTCTCAGAAGCTTATTGCTGTCAGAATGTTTGCAGGAACATGTGCATGCATGTGGAAGGGGGATACCTACTGCGACGTCCCGAGGCCCGATTTGACTAGTTGCCTAGGAACTTAGGAGAGCATGGGCCCCCCCTTTCTTGGTCTCGCCAATCTTCCGTGGTGCGGAAGTCAAGTGGTTCCCGTTACCAGCATCACCAGCAACATCAGCAATGTGGTATTCCTACGCTAAGATGGGCATGAGACGCACTCGCGTGTGGGGGGAAGGGGTCCGTCTGTCTGTCTGTGGGTTTTAGAAGACCCTGCCTGCCGGCACGCCTACCCAGGAAACATGCACCCCATATGCGTCTTCACAGCCGAAAAGGTGCCTCTTACGTGCATCTGCATCGGCATCTGCGCCTCCATCTCCATCTGCATATGCATATGCACTCCTATTATTGAGTGAGCTACTTATGTGGAATTCTCTCTAACGGCTCCAACTCTTCTCCACCCATTTGCGCTTCCTCCTGCTTACAGCACACATACATGTGTTTGGTAAACGCGGAGAAGAGAAGATGCCCCGCCAAAAGTTATCGTAGGAGAACGCCTAAAGGCAGACCTCGAAGCTGATAGCATCTAGACCTCCAGCCGTCGTCTACGTCGATCGCTAGGAAACACGTATATAAATGAGTAGTGAATTTGAGTAGTCACATATCATCCCGTACACCATAGCTCTCGATCCCGAGTCGGCATCAAACCATCTACGATCTTCTCACAAGAAGTTGCCGATCTATTTCAGTTTCAGACTATCTTATAGTCATCCCTTCAATACGTATTACTACTGTAAGCTGCATACCCATTTCTCGAGCAGACCGGCACGTGGAAACGGACTAAAATTCCTTGGTTCCGAGCGGCAGAAATGTTCGAAACATCATCAGTGCATTGCGAGTCTTCGGCGAGTTGTACTTTCCACGTGGTGAGCTCCTTCAGTTATACTATACATTGATATCACGGTGCTGTCCCAGTGGTGGATTGCCTACGAGGTGAAAGCACCGGGATCCATAACTGCCCCTTTTCTCTCAAGCGCCCGCATAACAGCGCTAATGGGGGGCAACGGACAATATTCAATGGAGTTGATATCACCGGTGTTACCGTGTAATGAAACCGGTCTTTTCATAGAGATGTCATCGTTATTGAGCTATTCGAATTTGATGACAGGTTTTAAGCGCACAGTGACATGCTGTACCTGAATGCGGCTGAATACTGTATGTATGTCGGCATGGCATGTCGTGAACCAACCGTCAAGTGAGAAACGGAGAGTTCCATCGTCCATCGTCCATCGTCCATCCAGTAACGGCGCGGGGCTGCTGGTGAGAGACTAGGTAACTAAGAGCATAGTTATTGTTACGATTATTGCATAAGATGTGTAAAAGAATAATCCGGAAACCTGACTAACCAGACTAACGGACTAACCGTCTATGTAGGCAATTAAGGAGTACTGGCGTCACAAGCGGGGTCTGGGCCGTTGAGGAATGCTGATTGGCAGAGACGGGCAATCAAGGCAACCAGTCCCACCTGACATGCAGGATGAGGTGCAGCCAAAGCCCCACCCAAGGTCGCCCAAGTCCAGTCATTGTCCGCCAAAGCGAACGCAATGGTGGCATGTCTGCAGCATGTCCAGCATGTCCAGCATGTCCAGCACGTCCAGCGTGCATCGCCTCACTCTGCCTCTCAATCTCACGCTCATTCTCACCCTCGCTACTTAGTTGGGCATTGCTGATGGTTGCCTTCCTGGACTTGCATTGGCACACCAGCCAGTCCATTGAGTCTCGCCCAAGGGCCCTCTCGCACACACACAACTACCCGCGCAACCCTTTCTCTGAAGATTTCCTCCTCACTCTGCCATTTCGAGGCTCTTCCGACCAGAAGGAACCTGACGCAGGGCGCGCTTGTGCATTCCATCGTTCTCTTTTACACAGTTAGAAGCGATTATGGCCTAAACCCCATGTTTCCTAGTTGAGAAGGCCAGGCCGATACGTCTTACATCTGATAGTTGCTTTCCGCCTCTGTCTCTGCCTCTGTCTTTGCCTCCATTGTCCTCCTATTCGGCTTATCATTCCGAATACCACTGCCTTAGTTGGACAACTTCTACGCCCCCATTCATTTACTCCCGCTGCTTGACACCAGTCGTCGCGTCGCAGATTTTGCCTCCTAACGACAGCTGATCACCCAAGTAAACAAAGGTCATCCATACTCAAGTATATGCAACTCAGTTACCCAACTAGCTTCCGTTGCCGTTTTTCATGATCGTCAGCCTTTCCGCTATTGTCCAAGTATCTCTATCATTGGGCATGCCAATGCGGCTCTGCTAAACGTGCACCGCCCCCGCCCCCCGCCCCAGCAGACGGTGAAGACGGGCTCTTCCCATCGTGCTAAACAAGTAGCCTGGCTCATTTCATGCTCAGTCGAGACGTGTGAAACTTGCTACTCCTTTGATCGCCATTGTCCGGGTCAAGTATCCCGTTGACTAGCTCCACTCGGCCCGCACACTAACTCCAAGGACACCGGACTGCGGAAGCCAGGTGCCTAGGATCCGTTCACTTCGGGGGCTACTGTGACCGAGCTCTGCCGCTTCGTACCCCCAGGCGTATAGTTCCCTTATGACGGGCCGCTTATCTAGACTGTCCTCAGGATCGGCGGATGCGTCCGCCTTGGATGTTTCGAGGGCCATGGAAATGTCAAATGGGTTTGGTTCCTCTCAGGATCTTGCTGGGTTGGACCATATCAGTGCAAACATACATCCGACCCCTTTTCCTGTTGGGCGGGACCAGAGCGATTTCCATAGGCCCCAACAAGCATCTACTTTGTTAGAATGGTATCATCAGAATGATGGTCCTTGGACTGCGTTCACCCCTAGTCAACTGCCTGCTGGACCAGCGCCAGCCGTTGGGAATCTCCGGAACAATCCTCACATCTTTAAATATCGCGAAAATCCAGTCCCCTCAGAGTGTTCCACTATCCTTCCATCTGACTCCGGATATGCAAGCTACGGCGCCAAGCATAGTGTTGCCAATAACTCTGTCTGTGAGGAGTCCCTTGACCACAACACGGAGACGCAAAGTCTGGTCGGGAACTTGGGTGAACTATCCTTTCCCCCCTTCGGTTCTAAAGTATCGCCGAGGGATGGCCTGAAACATAGGAACCCGTGGCAGATGCCCCAGGGAATCAAATTCGGCAACCACGCATCGCAACCCAACGCCGTTATAAGGTGTGAAACATGCAACAAGGCGCTGAAGACCCCTTCGGAACTCAAGTAAGCGATTCAAGCTGGGAGATCCCCATATGTATAAACCTTTGTTGCTGAGACTTGTCGTTATCAGAAAACACAGGCAAAGACACACTAAACCCTACCGTTGCCACATATTTGGCTGTCCCCGCCGCGAAGGATTCAGCACCTCGAATGACCTGGACAGGCATAAGAGGAGTGTACATCCGGACACGGCGGCTGTAGGGAACCGATATGCCTGTCCTGTATCCTCATGTAGGAGCAGGGGAAAGATATGGCCAAGAGCAGACAACTTTCGAGCCCACTTGAAGCGCGTACATCACAACGACGTGTCTGATGACGAGCTGGAGAAATACGTCGTCACGTAAGACGTGCCACCTCATTGTGAAGGGCTTCGCTGACTCTTCTAGAAAACCAACACCGCCACCTGCGGTCATTTCCGATCTCGCCCAGCAAAACGTCAACACGACTTTCCCGCATCTCCCCATATTTCCTTCGGGCACGAACAATGGCCCCGAAAACTATTTGCCACACAAGGATGAAATACTCGAACTGTCCAATGAGCCAAGTCCAATCGAGAACCCAGCAGAGAGCACTCGTACAAGTGTTGCACTTGTTCTAGAGCATACCTCTCGAAGAATCCCTCCTTTGCCTAAGCCAGATTCGGGTACATCATCTACGGCCTGTCAAGACACTGGCATTTCGTTGGACTTATTGAGAAAGCCAGCGGAAGATAGCCGTACTCAAGATTTCCAGTCTGATGATCAAGGCGAATGCCTCCGATCAAAAACGCTAAGCCCGGAAGGCGCGGTATTTGACGATGCTCGAAGCTTCCAGCCAGACGACCAAGAACGTGAATCATCTCAATCCCGGCAAGAGGCTGAGGGTGCTACAGCCGAACCTTGTGACGAGCCTGACAAGTTGTCTGTGGATGCGGATGGTTCCGGCTGTTTAAGAGAAGCCAAGGAAGTTGATCGTGGGCTTCCGAACTCTCAGTCTGGTGGTGAACAGTGCGTGAAATCGGGACTTCACTCAGTCGACTTGAACGACCAAACAGACGTATGCAAGTTGCTAGAGACTCTTCAGAGCAATGGCCTCTTGAAAAAGTACGGGTATAAGAAAGAGTCACCCGTACAACTAGATACCGACGGAACAACGGAAACGGCAGCCAGCTCTGCCCAAGAACTCTCACACCGTTGCTCAAAATGCAACAAGGCGTTTAATCGACGCTGCGAGCTACGGTATGTCTATCCTCTCTTCTCATCTGCTGTTGCCTAACGACTTTCTAGAAAACATGAGAAGCGCCATGCAAAACCTTATAGTTGCACGTTTCCCTCATGCCCTAAGAAATTTGGGAGCAAAAATGACTGGAAACGTCATGAGAACAGTCAACATTTTCAAGTGGACGTCTGGAAGTGCGACGTGCAGCGCGGTGATATGCCATCCGATGTATGCGGGAAAGTTTCTGATAAGAGAGAATCGTTCAAGATCCACCTCCAGAAGTTCCACAGCATGGATGACGAGGAAGTCTTAGAAAGTAAGCTAGAGTCCTGCCGCATCGGAAGAAACTACGAATCCCGGTTCTGGTGTGGCTTTTGTGAAGCTATAGTCGAAAGCAAGCAAAAAGGACTTGAGGCTTGGAACGAACGTTTCGATCACATCGACAACCACTTCGTTGGCAAGAACAACTTGGCGCAGAAAGAGATCTCCGACTGGAAGAACGTGGATCCAGACGGGCCGCGACCAGAACGGTCGCGACCAGACCTCTCCGACTTGGATGAATTTGATCAGTCCCCTGCACCACCACCCACTATCGAGCGTGCTAAAATCTCACGCGAACAAGCCATTCAATATCTAAGGCAGAGGCCGAAGAAGAAAGGCGTGGATAGCGATGGTCGCGTTTTCAAACGGAGACGCGGGCATTCGTCGATCGCACATAGATGTGTAAGCCAACTCTAAACAAGCCAATAATGCAACCACCTCTAACTGAAGTGCAGTGTCAATGTGGAGAGATGATGCCGGAGACAATTACTATTTGCATGAGTTCTGATTGCCAGCACCAACTATGCAATAGTTGCAGTTGAGAGGTTCAAAGGCTTCCAAATGGATGGCATAGTTGGATGTGTCGCCGGTTATCGGGTCGGGTGTTTTTTCCCGGATGGTCTTGCGATTCACTTATATATTTTCATGAATATTGATACCCTTTTTCTTTATGACCTTTCGCCAGTTGGCTCTGTACTCTTCGTATGTGAATGTTGGCACTACGATCTGTGGTCAAATACATATCCATGTCTCATCGGCTTGTGAATGTCATGGTCTATTACTATCCACGAACTGCTGGTCACTGCTTCATGCCTTGGGACCAACTAATAGGGGAGATGACTTTCGTCTTGCCTGAATGCCCTACGTCGTAAAGTATAGAATAGAACCTCGACCCATCTCTAACCTGGCCTGTACGTTCTGCCGTTCCACATGAGACTAGTTTGACAGCTATTTGGTCTTACTAGTCCAGCTCAAGTTATAACGGATGATAAATTAGTCTACGGGTCCAGAAAGGTTCCATACCGCAACTTGCCATCTACAACAACAACAACAATCAACAATTCGATCAGCTCTATAACCACGCCGCCGCTTACCCGCCCGCCGTCCCTGCTGACGCCTGCGGTTATAAGAAACGAAAGAAAGGGATCCTGAGTCATCAATAAGGGGGGTTATCAATAGGGGGGTTATCTACAGGTTTTTTATTTATTTCGTACGTACGGGCTGCCTTAGGCCGTCCGCGCAAGCTGCTGGAAGCCGCTTTCACGAGTGTCACAATACCCTCACCCGAGGGCACCGCTCAAGCTGCTGGAAGCGGCCTTCACGAGCGCAACAACAGCCTCACGAAGCGCTATAGAGCAGCGCTCCCCGAGCGCTGCAATGGCCGGCCCCTAAGGGGGCTCACACCACCAATACACTGTTCTAATACCGTCTGATCGAATGCCTGAAGTAATTTGTAGACTACGGGTCAGGGCAAGGAGGGGGTCAACCTATCACGACGGCATTATGAGAACAAGTCAGGTGGGGGTGGTCGAACGAGGGAGGAATGGATAAATCTCACAAGTGTCGAATCTCGGATTCCCGTTTTCAGAGGCTACGAGGGAGGGGAGGGGGGGCCCATTCTATGGTAGTCAGGAACCTGTATTATGGGCGAGTAGGTAGGTACCTGTAGGTACGTATGCATGCGGGCAGGTAAAGCATTGAATCCATCGGCGGCTATTCGGTTGTTACGGCGGCGGCGGCGTGGTGTGGCGTTGTGGAGCTAGGTCGATGGGTAGGTATGATGTAGGTTAGGGAGCAGTAGTAGTCAGTGTAGTAGAGGTGTCGTCGTGGAAGGAGCAGCAGGTAAGTTGGTGGCGCTTATTGAATAGGGACGTAAAGTTGCACTTTCAAAACTAAGAGCTACTCACGCACTACCTAACCTTACAGTCAGTCAGTCCGCTCAGGGCGTTGATAATTGTCCCAGATACCTAGGGCAAGGAGCGTTAGGATTCGCGATATCGCTTCCCTTCCTGTCCGACGTGCTGTTTGGGGGCATGAAACCGCAAATTCCGACAAGAATGATGCAGGCAAAGGACCATCCTGTCCATGAGTGTCGGCGTTACTGGTGTGTTGGTATAGGTGGTTACCGACTCGGGCAGGTGGACAGGTGAGCAAGCAAGGAGGTTGGTTAGTAGGACTACAGGCTGCTTCCAACACGCGCGTGTCGTCTCTGAATATCCATGGTGTCGATATCCATGCCTCCTGCAGGTTGTCGTGGCATGCCGTCTGGGGAAGCAGCTCAATGGGGTACCTAGCTAGTCGGGAAATGGGCGGTTCGATCGATAGTGAGAGGCGGCCAGACCCGGCCATGATCATCCTGCTGAGGCGGTGGTCTGTTAGTAGCTCCCTACGCAGTTAAATGGGTATTGGACACATTTAGTTTCGGTGCGTCGTAGCTACGAGTTGTGATTTAGGTAGTAAGGCCGTAGGATTCGAGTACCCTAAACGCCCGGACCGGACGGCTCCTGGCGCTTGAGTAGGGGAGAAGGGGGGCGTTGCTCGAAAAGGGGGTTGCTTGGGTTCGGCGCGAAAGGAAACCATATCATTTCGTTTGTATGTGTCCGAGCGAAAGTCCAGTTGGGAGTTTCATGTCTCTTCATGTGCTCGATGCAGAGATCATCACCATGACTAGTGTGGTGTGGTATACCTTTGGTTATATCTCTTGTTGGTGTGAAGAGAGATTGGGCGAGCGCGCAAGCGGGAAGGTGGCAAGCTAAACGTCGGGGTCTGTCTTCCACAAGAGAGTGGGATCGTTCAGGGGCTAATTACTCGCGTCCGATTGATGAGACGCGGGGTGTTGTTGGGGGAGGAAGGCCTCATGGATGTATGTATGTGTGTGTAGTTGTCCCCGTCCTGCGAATATGGGTTCTATGGGTAGGCATAATTACTGGAATGATGGAGTTTTCTTCGTCGTGGTGTCGTGGCGCGTTCCTCGGATCGTAGTTAGGTAAGTAAGTGTGTATTGTTCACACTAGGTTCCGAGAGATCCCATCCGCCCGTTACAGAGCAAATGTCCCTCATAAATACCTGCGTCCGCATTTCCCCTTACGTGAGATTCTTCGGTTCCATCATCCCTTCCAAGCCCCATGCGGTTGGCTCCTGGCTTACCTCAAGGCGAGGCTGGAGATAGGCGTCTGCCTGCTTAGACGATACTTGCTCACAGCGCACCGGCATGCATCTGAATCACATGATCAAGAGTGTTCACCTACGTCGCAAGATATGTATAAGAGATTTGGTTACCTATCCAGTAACTTTACATATTACATATGTAGTAGTTTGATACGGAGACCTCAGTTCTGCGCCCTGATTTCAAGGACCCCAGGAGATGGGCAAGAGGATCTACGACAGCACCAAGAACTGCTATGGAGCCCTTTATCTGATTGTGGGTGTCTAAGTAACCAATTACGAGTTTCGCTATATGATTCTAATGCGTAGAGAAGCGGAGGGAGAATAGGAAGTCCTGCCCCTATGCCGTCTCTTGACCTGTGTGCATGCGCTTTTGAAACAGAACATCGACATTAATCGTTGGGACAACACTGTTTACCTTCACGTATCTAACTATCTCCCAAAGGACCCTGTAGGTGTGTAGTTAGGCGTCAATTGCCTGATGGACCATGCCAAGTGAAGGTCCGTAGGCGGCAAACGGTCTAAACAAGAATTACCCCTATTACCACCAAGAATAGCGCAGAACACTCTCCTACATCTCAACCAAGTGTCGGATAAACTAATGTAACCGCGTGGATTGACTCTGGGCGGCAGATTGTCCTATGGATCAGGCCGTATAGCAACCCATAATCTCACGCGGAGTCTAGAACCCAAGGGTGATGATTTGGGGGCTGGGCGCGTGAAGTCACTTGCCCTTCATGACCTACCGAATTGATACATACACACGCCCACGCACGCTCACGCGTCAATCGTCCTGTACGGTTTGAAACACTAGGCATTAGATATTACATCCTTTATACATTCGGGGAACGATCCTCATTTCACCCCTTGTCTCGGGACCGTCGGGGTCGTACGGCTCGGAGGCTGTTGATGCGATGCCAGGAGTCATGGCCATTATATTTTCACCTTTTCAGCACAGGTTTCCATAGACGGAGGAAGAGATACATGTTCTCATAACTAGAAGAGCACATACAAACTAGCTTATTACTCCGATATACTGCGCATCAACATAGTGACAGTTAGTTCTCCCGAGCACTCACGCTTGCCCCTATCTTTTACTTCACAGCTTAGGTCACAGCTTAGGTAGAGTCAACCAAACACCAATGGCTAGAGCTAGAAGCATTTCATTGTACATTGGTACATCTGTTTTCTGCTAACGGTGTTCTCTGCCCTACCGACAGATAAGGCAATCAGCTGGAGATGGACAAGCGGTTGGCAACGATGCACGTCGTGGATTGGTACCCACTTTGGAGATGAACCCGACCCTACCAGACCAGATCAGATGGGCGCCTACACCCTTAGACACTAGCTCATCCTATATCTAGAACATTGTCATCATGACAGCATATTATCTAGGGGTAAGTAAGAACTGACTTACTATTGCATCGGGGTGTCCGGATAGCTGCCCTGACAGGACCGACCTCCATGTCTGCTTGCTTACATGAGGTTGAGGTTACACGACGGTGTGGGTACCAATATCCCTTCCCCCAAACTTGGAGATGAGTGCGTTCATACTTAGAGTGGTGTATGTCTGTTTACATATCCATGCGCTTATAATAGAAACATGGACAGAGACATGGGTGGACTTGCTCAGTTCCCAGGGCAAAAGCCCCCATGCGTAACCGTTTACGATCGAAGTGCGGCCAATGATCTTTTTGCCGCAGGCGATCGTGGGCGTTCGGAGGGTTTCAGCCTTAGGACTCAGTTCGCAACGATGAAGAAGCGGCTTTTCGTTCCTTCTCCTCTCCCCCTCTCTCTTTCTTCCTCTCTCATTGTGCAATGACATCGTTGTGTAGTGTCTCTCGTAAAGCAGCCCAACTGCAGGTACTAGCAGTTGGGGGCATTGGGGAAGAGACCGAGCCAATCAGCCGCTGGATCCTAGACATGGCGTGTCGGAACCAAGACAAGCGACAAGCATCGAGGGCCGGCAATGGTGAGCCAACTCCCTGTCTGAGCCACGAGGCGGCATCAACAGGCCCCATGGATTTGGAGATCCGGGTCTGGCTTGCCGTGCCCGTGGGAGATACGGTGGGAGAGGGAAGGACGAAGGGACATACACTTGGACCAATGAGAAATTTGAAGCCCCCAAGGAGGGTATAGCTGATGAAACGATGCGATTCCTTTGATGGCAAGCAAGAGGTTAGAGGTTCCATTGACCTCTCAGCTCACCTGCAGGTTCCTAGCCTAGATGCCGTTTTTTTCTGGGAGAATAAAAAAACAGGGCTCAATATTACTTACATACTTACGTACTCACGCAGCACATAATTACCTACATGGGAAGGATCGGATCGATAGATATAGATTGATGGACGCAGTGCAGATAAACATGGCCTAGTACCCCATCAAGCATGTAACGAATAAGCATATATTACCAAGTTGCAAAGTTGATCGGGTACCATCGGGGCACTGACATTCGGCCGACCAATGGATGTCGATCACAGCAACAAGCTGACTAAATTTGAGATTTTGACATCGTACTGCCGTGCGTGACCTGGCAGCAGGCAGCATGAGATTTGCTTGGCGGGCTGTACGAAGGGTTGGACCGAGGGATCTAGGGACCTTCTCCCGGTTGGTGACTGGAGTTCTAAAGATGGTGATGGTTCGTTAATGTGCTACCTCGGGCTTGTGACGATGCTTCCCTGATCAATGATTGATCACGGACCACGGATCACGGATCACGGATCACTGGTATAACATAACATAACATCGTACCCAAATAACCTACCTAGGTATGCATGTCCACACGGTTCCTACCTCCCGTATGTAAGGTAGGACATGACATGTAGGTTGGTTGGTGGGTGGGTGGATGGACGGGTGGGGAGGTATTTTGTAGGCACGTCAAAAGTCGGGCCTCCAACATCGAGGCCCTTTTTCAATGTTTCGAGTCACCTTGCATTAGGCACCACCACCACCAGCAGCGTGAATATTGGAAGTAAATTTTTATATGAATGCGTCCATCATCATGTGTTTTCCATTTGCCGTGATCTGCCATGGATGGCGATGATGGGTGGACGGGTAGCGTAACCTGGCGAGGCAAACACGATGGGTGATGTGAGATGGTTGCCTCTCCCGTTCCGTTGTCTTTCTCTCGATGCATGCTGCTGCAAATCAGAGGCAGGCAAATAGGGCCTCGTTACCTAATCTCCAGGCAGGTGCAGATATCTTCATTAGGTATGTATGAGATGCTTCATACTAAGTACCTAGGTATGTAGGTATCATATGTAGGTCCCTGCTATACGACATATATGTAGGTACTGCCTAGGCAGCTAAGGCTAGTGATATAGCGACACAGCGACCGACATAGCCACATAGCCGCAACCTTGATAACTAGCCCTCCTGCCTCCTGCCTCCTACGTGGATGCACGGGAGGCAGTTAGGCGCCCTGGCGCTTCGATAGGTTGAAAGGGTTGAAGATCAGCAGGCTTATCCTCCATATCCTACATGAATTCTTCGGTGAACGGGGCTTTGGGGGCGTGCAAGCACGAAGTAACGAGTACAGCAAGTACCGTACGTACATACATACATACATACTTACTTACTTGCATACCTACTTACATACAATGGATACTATATGTACATGTATGTATTCTTAGCCCGCGGCCCCACACGTTAGATGCGGGCTGAGCCTTCCTGGGGTTAGCTAGCACGGTTATAGTGGCAGTAAATAGGCCAGTTAGTGGATTCAGCTTCTAAACGTAGCTATCCTAGCGTGGATCTATAACTGGAAAGAAAGAGAGAAGAGAGATCGGCTGATTCGCCTGCTTCCAGATTCTCTTGTGATTCCCATCCGTCGCACACATGGAAATGTCTAACTGCCTCACTAGCTCCGCCCGCATCGTGTCCGACTCTACACAGTTCCATACATAGAACCTGGAGACCTCGATGAGTTACAGTCTGGCGGACGCGAAGTGATACCTCGAGTCCAGCCAGCGAATCGCACGCCGTCCCCGAGCCCATCTCCCGAGCTTTTGCGGGGCAGCTGGGGAACAGGATCAACAACGTTGTTGCGTTGGTGCCCGTTACCTTCCCGTATCCCGTCACCCGTACAATCTACGGTACTTGACACTACGGTACTTGGTTAGGTAGTTAACGGTAGTGGGTATATACATGCACACAGTCTACCTATGGATGGATATAACGCCATGCGTCCAACATGTAGCCTACCTACCTAGGTAAGTACCTAGGTTTGTATGTTACGATGCGGCATGTGGCTATGTGGTTGGTCCGCTGCTCATTCCAAACATCTCCCCCATCCCGCGTTGCAACAGTCTTTTTGTGTCCCAGGAAACGCGGAGCTAGCTCAGAAAGCGGACGACGTGGGCAATGTGGACGATGTTGGATGTCAAAATTGCGGCACAGCAGAATTACCGCATGCCGCAATCTAGACAAAGTGGAAGCGATCACCAGCTATATCGGAGGTGTTTCAGACTGCGTTGGCACCTCCCTGTCCCTGCCAGTGCTGTCACCACGTCCATAGCCGCCAGAAACAGAGATTTTACCATGTCGCGTCAACGACGCCGGCCGGCGACCTCCCCTACCCCCCTTGTTGGCTTGTATTGGCCCTATGACCGAAAGAGGCAGAGGGGATGTGGCGTGGAATCGGTTGAGGTACCCGAGTCCAGATTAAGTGGTGTGTGGGGGCCAAGTGTGTGTTGGTGATAGGTGACAGAACGTATCGGCCAAGGCCTGTTCCGCCAGTTCAAGTCCGCTCTGCCAACTGAAGTCCCGGATACTTTCCTTTTCCGCTGCTGGGATTGGCGGTGCCTTATCAGTGTTGGTTATGAGCAACCCCGCGAATAGTAGTAAGTGGTGGCGTTCAGACGGCCCTCGTTGTCGACCAGGTACGATGGGATCATGTCCTAGGACGCTTCCTCAATCGAATGAGGAACCTTGACTGGCCTCGATGCGAAGTGACCCTATCTGCTGCCTATGCAACCAACTAAGCGTCACCCAAGCCGGGCGGATGATCCCACAAAAGTTCCACGCTTATATTCCCAAAGTCAACAAAGTGAGTTGCTTCATACACCGTACTGACACCGGAGATTGTCATGAGAGCGTAGACTTGGTTGATTGCTCAATACGCAATAACTGTCGTAACTAGGTAGGGACAGAAATTGCCATCCAGACCAGTAGTGTGATGGGTGAGTCTGCCCAATTTAGGCTGCAAAGCTACACTGGTGACTAAAGGGGCGCCTTGCGGTGTGCCTAACTATACCGTCGAAAAAGCCTCCGCGGCCCCTTCAGCGTATCGAGACCGGCCAGAGGAGAGCGCTTCTTATCGCTGCTCGCTATTGCTTTTGCACATGTTGGCTCAGCCCGGAAACAACCATAACTGAGATAGTGTCAGAAGTGTCTATCGCTAGTCTCGCCTCTTAGCGAACTTAGCGAACGTGAATCACTTTAACCGCGGCTATTCCCGCGCACCACACTGCGATTTCCTACCTAAACAGTCTAGTGACAGGACTCCATTGGTGTTGGCATCAGTGTTGATGTTGGTTGCTGGTGCTGGTGCTGGTGCTGGTGCTGGTGCTGGTGCTGGTGTTGGTGTTGGCTGCCAGTCGGGCAGGTCGCCAGATCGCCCAGGTTCGCGCACCACAATGGTAAGTGGTTCGCGCACCGCGAACCTGGGTGTACAGAGTACATCCAACTGTCAATAGCGAGAGAGCACGAAAAATACTACCTATGATACCTTGGTACTCACTCACATGGCCAGGGGTCCCGTCCCTATATTGCATCACGCTAGGCGCCTAGCAGGGTAAGATCTTGGTGTGGAAATACAATAAAATGGGCGCAATCTTCGTCAGCCACTCCCATCCTCCTCCTTGGCAATGCGACGTGCATACACCAGGGTTGCGGACTCATTGCGACGTCGCCAGGGGGGCTACAAGGTACTTTGTAGAAGTTGAGGCTCTGCGATGGGCCCTCGCGGGAATGGAGGGAGTCAGAAACCCCAGCTCTGTGTCTTACTCGAAGCTGGAGCATGGGGCAATACTTAGTTAAGTTGAGAGTCTCCTCGTTCACTTATCCGCTGCACGAGTACTTGAAAGCAAGATGCTCCAGACCTGTTGCTTCGCCACTTTGTTGCCTACAAGGTGCATTTCCAAGTTGGACATTATCTTCCTCGGAATAACATCGAGATTATCATATGTCATTGACTTCCCCCCGGGCCGCCGCACAAGCCCTGCCATCCTTCCTTCGCTCAAGTTTATCACTGTCTACCCCCCCTTGACAGACCCAGGGTGATGCTATCCTCATTCCTAAACTTCATCTCAAACTCGAACAC
Source organism: Diatrype stigma (assembly GCA_022225965.2). Classification (NCBI taxonomy): domain Eukaryota; kingdom Fungi; phylum Ascomycota; class Sordariomycetes; order Xylariales; family Diatrypaceae; genus Diatrype; species Diatrype stigma. The sequence continues at coordinate 57,969 of JAKJXP020000057.1, forward strand.
ACTGCTTGTGCCCTGGCATTGAAGCTCGTTCGTTTCTTAGTCTACAACATCAAATAAAGTTGTCTATCTTGGTCCGTGAGACCGTTTGTTCAGGAGAGGCCCGCCAGTGCTTGCCTAGCAGTAAGCCGCAAACATGACCTTCCAACAATCCGTCGCTTATCCGGAGGCGATGCAATTCCAAACATACACGGACGGCACAGCTATGGAGTCGGCTGGTAATAACTTAATCGATCCTGACCTCAAGATCTCTATGTCTCCTACACATGTCGGAGACTCCTGTGACCCTCCACAGATGCGGCGTTTCCTCGCGGATAGCTGTAATCCTGTGTGCATGGGATACCAGCAGCTTGACTCCAAGTTCCCGGGATCGCTAGGTTCAACACATAATGGAGTAGCTCCTATCTCCCCCGACTCACCTCCCCTCACTCACCCATCATCGACATGTAGTGGCGCTTTGAGTCCAGCCATGGAAAGCGACTACTACCATGGCAGATCGCCTCCGACCCCGACAGACTCACAGATATGGCCAACGTTCCCTAACCATTACGATAACTGGGACTCGCACAGCCAGTTCTACCCCCAGTGTACTAGTCTGGCTCCTGACTGTGTGAAACTTGGCGACCTGTATCCTTACCAAGATTCATACGAAGATAACCTCGTGAGATCTCTCAGCATGTCAAGTGACGATTGCGATGATTTCAGCTCCAATGGAGAGCAATGGAGTCCATCCGAGCTGAGCCAAATGTCTCAGCAAATGAGTCCAGTCGCCCACCTTCCCGAGGTGAAGGAAGAGATACATATCCCGGAACCCAACTTCACTCCTGTCTACCCGGCTATTGAAACAGATGATGAAGCTCACTCCGCCGATGAGGTAGAGCACACTCGCGTGAAGGTCGAAGACGAGGACGAGGAATACCAACCCCGGTCAAAACCCAAGCGAGCCAATGCGCACGCAAGTCGGGCTGGTAAGGCGCAAAAGCGAACAAGCAGCAGCGCGCACACACTACACGCCACAAAGCGCGTCAAGACCGAATCAAACGACAGTAACACCATTAGCAACATCGCGACCGTCAAGGCTTCCTTGAAAGGCGCGAAGAGGAACTTCCCTTGCAAGGAATGCCGAGACATCGTCTTCAAAGATGAGAACGGCCTACAGAAGCACATCAAAACCCAGCATACCCGGCCGTTCATCTGCGTCTTCGATTTCGCCGGCTGCACGTCCACGTTTGCCAGCAAGAACGAGTGGAAGCGACATTGCGCTTCTCAGCATCTACTCCTGAACTACTGGCTTTGCCAACAAGAGCTTTGCGCGAAGGTGACCAATTCCTATCCTCATATATCGAGCAACAAGCAGAACGACGGTTCCTGGCAAGCCCAGTGCGGCGGCTCTACCACCTCATGCAATGGGGGCGATGGGGATGTCGTCCCAACTCTTCCCAACGGCGCCATCTTCAACCGCAAGGACTTATACACGCAACACCTCCGCCGCATGCACGTGCCTCCGAATGTCAAGAAGCAGGTCAAGCAGAAGAAGACCGTGCCCGAGTGGGAAGACAACGTTCGTGCGTACCAAGAGGGCGCCCACCGCACGCGCTGCCACCTGCCGAGCCGCATGGACTGCCCCGCCCCCGGGTGCCGGGTCGTATTCGAGGGGCCGAACGCCTGGGACGAGCGCATGGAGCACGTGGCGAAGCACCTGGACAAAGCGGGTGGGCTCGGTGACTCTGCTGTAGAGTCCCCCTTCTCTATCGGGGGCGAGAATCACGAAGACACAACCCTCATCGCCTGGGCGACGCGGCCCGAGGTCGACATCATCCGGAAGGACGATAAGGGGAAGTGGGTCCTGCACAACCCGCTGCGGCCGACGGGCCACCCGAGGAAGGGCGTGGCGACAGCGGCGGGCGATGAGGACGAGGACGCCGAGGGTGAGGAGTTCGACGAGTAAGGGATCAGGAGGGCATCTCTACTTTACCAACCTACCTATTCTTTTGCCCACGCACGTTCTATTTCCTAATGAGACGCGAAAAAGAAAAACGCTCGGCTTTCCTTGCTACCTATGCTATTCTCCTTCCCGTAGCTACGAGGACGAGGGAGCAGCCCCCTGTACGAGTTTGTAATATGTACCTGACCTGTATTTACTTGGCTATGCTATAACTATCTGTTGGCCCGGGGATGGGAAGGGATGAGATGGTGAAGTCACGAACAGACGGAGGGATATTTTACACAGTTCCTTAAGCGGTATTATCTTACGAGGGCGACGATTTGAACGATTTGAGTTACATACGCACGCAGGAGCAGCAGCAATACCAGCAGAAACATACCCGTCAGTTTTAGATTTAATTGTCTTGAGCGCAATACTAGACAAAGTTACTTCTACATTACACTTCGCACACTGCTCAGCTACGTAGTACCTGGTTGTCCCTGTCATCTTTCTCTAGCGGAGGAAATGGCATCACTAGTTAGAGATTTACCGGTCGAACGATCGCGATATTCTAGAATTAGAAACGATTATCCTGCATATGCCGGTCTGACGCTCAGCGATCGACCCTGCATAGCGGACGGTAGGTATTATTTGGGGTATCTCTTCTTCTTTCTTTTTTGCTCACCCCGTCTTTCTCGTAACCAGGCGGTTCCCTGCTCCAATATAGATACTATATTGCTCAGCAGTCATTGCGCCACAGCTCCAAACTACCACCACCACCATCACATGCATGCGGTGTTGCATTCTTTGTGCCACGACCGAACGTGCTGCCCTCCAGGCTTCTTTCTATCTGCAGTGCCTCGCCCCGCGTACCCCCATCCCCTGCCCTGCCCTGCCCTGCCCTGCCCGCCACCACTACCACCCCAGCCATACACAGCGTCCGATGGCTACACAGCTCGCGGGTTGCCCAGGCCCGCCTTACTGCGCTGGCTTGATGCCCTTTTGTGAGGTGAAATGGCGGAGCGCTATGTCGAGCGCACGCTCAAATTATGACCCAATCACGGATCTTGGTGCACTACCTACTATCCAACCATAACCAGGAGCCCCCTCCCCCCGTGCCCCCAATCCCCTCCTCCCCCAAAATGGGCGTCGATGGGACGCTGCAACCCCGCCATTCCCAGTTTTTTTCCCGCTGCGGTTTCTTTCCCTTCTCGTCTTCAGTTGCCAGGCATGTTGCACGTTTTCACCCCCTAGTCCAGTTCGTCTCTTTTCCTCCTCTACAGATCCGTTTCCGGAAGTTGCCCGCTCACCTCATTTCTATATTTGAACACCCGGTGATGGTACACTGACGTAGCCTGTGATATCCCATTCCCTTCCCTTCCCTTGCCCGTCTTACGTTACAATCGCTGATCTACCTAGTTAAGCTACCTAGCTAGGTATCTAGCTACCAGCTGCTAGGGGTACGGGCACTCGAGTTCTACATAGTAGGCTGTTGTTGCTGTTGTATTGAAGTACGATACCGGGTTGGGGGCTATTCTCGTCTGTCTGTCTGAGGGGGCCGAGACAAGACAAGGGGTGGGGGGGGCTTACATACGTACTTACTACTACTCTTACTCCTACTACTACTCCACCTCTACTACGCGACCCCCATACTTCCGCTCACGTACCCGCCTTCACGGATACAGTTCCGAGGTCTCAGCAGCAAGCAATAGCCAGCACTAGAACAGCCCCGTAATCAAGTGTGCCCCCAAAACCCTTACATTACATAGAGACATCAGCCTGTGGGGACTAGATGGCTGATCCCGGCCCCGTTCCCATGGGACAAGGCTCGTTGGAATCATCACCCGTAGCTGCTGCTGCTGCTGATGTCGCTGCTGAAGAAAAAGAGTGGGATGAGGACACCCGGCAGGTTCATCCACGTGCTGTTGCCCAAGACCAGACCGGTGAGGCTACTACCACCACCACTGCTACACCTAGCCTAGTAAGCGGCAATAGCAGCGCCGAGATTAGGCAGTTAGACCCGGGCCCGGAAGGAGAAGGACACAAACAAGAACAGTGTGCAAGAACCCTGACGTTATTGTCGGTCCAGGGGGCTGGATCGACCGGCTATGACAATACCGACAATGCAAGGTCTACTTTCGGATCGCTGCATGACGGGCCTGGCTCTAATAGCGATAGTGACTGCTGCCGCTCTAGCCACAAGGGAAAAGCCGCCGCCGCCTCCGCCGCCCACGCCGCGGTGACTGAGACCTCGCCGCTGACGCTGCTGTCCCCAGGCGGCGCGGTGGCTGCGGTGGACCACCGCCAACAGATGCAAGATACCACAGCAGCAGCACCAGCAGCAAAGGTAACAACAGTAGAAACAACGAGAACAACAACGTCACACATCAAGCAACCCGACGCTGCTGCTGTCGAGCCTCATCCTCCCCTTCTTTCTTTCTCTGGTAGTAACAACTGCCAAGAACAAGACCAACAGCAGCAACGGGAACAGAAACAGAAGCAGCTGCTAGAGGCACATCATCAACACGAAGGACAGACCCCTGAAGTGCAATCATCTCCATCATTAACAACAACAACCACCCCTGAAATAAGCACCTCGTCACCGCCACCGCCGTCGCAGCCGCCACCACACCCAGCGGTGGCCCCGCCTCCTCCTTTTTTCCAATCGCTCCAGGTCGGCGACCCGGGCTGGGAGAGATCGGCCGACCGCCCTCCGAAAAAGCTGCCGATCCGGTTCAAGGACGCGTACGGCAAGCACTATGTCTTTCCCTGGGAGAGGGCGAGAACGTGGGATGTATGTAAGAAGTGCTTTCCTCGCTACTTACACACACAAGACAAGAAAACAGAATATATATTGTTTTTCTTTTTTCTTCCCTCCCTCCCAGACAGGGTTTAGATGATCACGTATTGTAGGAGTTGGTGTGTTTGTGTGCTTGATGGTCCATCACCGCAGTGATCAGAGTAGCATAAGCAGTCTATCTGCTATGCTCATTTCCGAAAGGGTAGTCCAAGAGGTGGGGGAGGGGATTTCGCTGTCGTGGGCCTTGAAAAGTAGCATCGCGTGTGTTATGCGTACCTTGTTCTCTTATTGTACTAACTGACGAACAACATCCAGGGGATGAAAGGATTCATCGATAGCTGCTTCTCGCACGTGGATGTTAACCGGCCCCGCGTCATCGCCGGCCAGTATGACCTTCTGACGTCCGGTCCGTTCTCGACGGGCCTCGAAGGGCTCCATGCAGGAGCAATAGGGGGAGGAGCAGTCCCGACATCATCCACAACAACGGCAGCATTCCCACCATCTCCTGCGGCTGCCCCTCCTACCCCCGCAGCACCTAGTCTGCCCTCCACTCCCGGAACCCCGGACCCAGAGTTCACCATCTTGCCAGGAGTTTGGGAGGATATGATCGAGCCCGGGCGTAAGTTGCTTATCTAACTCACTGGACCCACTTCAGTACCCCTATCTCATCCTACAACCCCCTGTCTGATCCTTGCCTTTCGTTCCCCCTTTCTCTTCCTCTCCGTTTCGTTTCATTTCGTACCCCCCCCCCCCATCCATATCTTATATTACCCAATTATAACAGGAGGGAAAAATAAAATACATCAAGACCATACAACTGACTTCAAACGATACTACCTATCAAAAAAACCACGGCAGTGACCATCACGCAACGCATGTGGTCTCCAGCCCCGTCCCAGAGCCAAGCCCAACAGCAACCCCAGCTTACCGTGAATAACGGTCAGGCATGGGGACGAGGACGGGGCAGAGGTGGTGCTGGTGCCGGTGCTGGTCGCGGGGGAGTCGTGCCAATGGGACGGGGGTACGGCCGTGGACAGGGACAGGGACAGGTAGCCCCGCCTATGCACCCGCATCCGCATCCACATCCATTTCCGGTGGCTATAGGCCATGCGCCGGCGCCGCCTCTGCCACCGCCGGGGCGTGTTGTTTTCATCAGAGGCGGCAGGCCTGGCCGACGATTGAAGTCACGGAAGCGGCCGGAGAGGCCGTGACCACGTGGCCGTGACGTAACGTGGCGGGAGTAATATCAGGTCAGATATGAAGTAATATGAGGTGAACCCGGTAAGATGTGACAGGGTGAGTGAGTGGGGGGAAGGGGTACGGGAAAACATATCCAGTGTGTTGTTTATTTTCTTTTCCATACGGAAAGTCCGTTTTATGATTTGATGATAATGATGACGATGATTGTGGCTCGATCCGTATGGTTATGGGAGAGAGTCGTCAGGAGAGAAAGGGGCACTTGTAATAACTGGTATGATTGGTATAGGCTTTTTTCTAGTCTACCTAGTGTATTTATCATCTTCTCTTTCGTAATAACAAGGAGTAGTTACTCAGACGCCATACTCTCTTTTTCTCAAACTTCGACAGGCTCCAGATGTGAAAGATACCATTTAGGGCTCATTCTATCCTTCGAGCCCCTAGGTATGTTTTCAGTCTTCTCAAATCGGCCACCCTATCCTGTATCAGATCTTACTGTCGTGTTTAATGTCTAATCTATGTTTAGCGCCAACTACATATTTGGGGTTGTCCGTCAATATAATCCAAAATGTTCAATACAGATCGCCTCCACGTGCTGAACTTCCCCCGGATCCCCATGCTTACGGCCCTGGTTTCATCATTGTTTTCTTTGTTAAAACTATCATCACTTTAGCACTCGGTGGCGGTGCTACTATAATAAGAATCCGTATACGATGGGAGGCGATCAGCTGAAACTATACAGTAGGTAAGACTTCCAGACGACTAAGGCTAGCTGGCGACGATCGCTGAAAACATCGGCCGCGAGGCTGTTCCTTCAGGATTTTCGCGGAACACAAGCGACGCATAATGTCTTTCTGTGACGTATACACTCCGGGCTCTCGCACGATAGCGATGATTCAGCTCAGAGAGATCGTCGTCAACTGCTGGTGGGGAGTTGTTATCCAAGACTCATCATACCGTACGTGGCATTACACCAACGACCTTGAGTCCTGTTCGACCTAAAATAAAAGGTTACAGTACTTGTGATCTCAAACAATGGCTTATTGGGCTGAGGGTTTCGTGTTGAGGATTCGGGTAAGACTGTATGTCACGTTTCTTGGCTCGGTCGACGTTGGGAAATCTGAATATAAATAGGCTTGTAGTCCCTGGATAACGGATGAAGTATCACACATCTCCTGCATCTTCCAGTTCTCTGGCTTCTATCCAACTCGTATTTAGTTCCAGGCACAACATCATAACAACCGGGGAATATGCTGTCCCATTTTATCTTTATATTGCCACTCCTGGCTTTGAACGGCGTTCTGGCGGCCTTCCAGACAGACGTCGATCACAATAGAGAGATGACCGAAACCGTGCGCGCCAAATCTGGCTATAGCCTCGACGAGTTCAATGGCTTGGTCGACTCGGTGCTCGAAGCGTGTGACAGCAACGGATGCGACGGAGGAACGGAGAAGTGCAATATTGCTCACTGCATCTCCATCGATGGAGACAATTTCGACGACGACCACGGCAATATTCTCGACATCGTCGGCCAATACGCCAAGGGCTCGATGCACACCGAGGACACGACGATTGATGATTGTACCAGCTCGGGTTGCGGTTTCATCGACTCTCTCAACTACACAATCCCTGGCTATGTGTCGTTGAAGCGCAAATACGATGATGGAAGTTCCAACGCACTGTACAAAATATCCATCAGCACGACAGATTCGAAGGATGCATGCGGTGCAGTGTTCGACGCGTTGTCGGCTGCTGGAGGACCGCTTGGTGCGGCAGACCTATTTGGCGCGATCAAAGTTGCCGTTTGCACTAAGTAGTCAAGACTAAATACATCGCCTTTGAGCTATGCAAAAGTGATATGCCTTAGATTTGAGGCTGGATTGGCGATACTGAGTTGAGGTTGTGTTAAAGGGGTCAAGTTGGCGCAGACGAAAAGGGGGGTGGAAATAGAACCCAATATCAACCACTCTTTCGTCCTTCGATAGACCCATGGAGCCTATAATACGCATTCTAGACCATGCAATACATACAAATACTATATGCAGAATCTTCAAATCATTGTTACGCCTTACACGATAGGTTTTGCCATCGCAGGAAGTAAGTAAATTATACTGCCCGTCCGTTTATAAATTAGTTTACGGGTCCAAAAGGATTTCATACCGTAACCTGCCATTTATAATAATAATAATTAATAATTCGATTAATTTTATAACCGCGCCGCCGCTTTTATTTCGAATTTTAATTCGAATTCTTTATAAGTATTTCTTAAGTTCGATTTATTAATTAATTGTTATTTATTTATAAATTTCGATATAATGAATTTTAACGATACCCTTATATTTATTTTTGCTATTTAAGATGCGCTTTTAGAAATTATCGCCGCGGGCATCGAAAAATGCGTAATGCGTTTTTTATTAAACGCGCCGGCGGCTTTTAATACAATATTAAAAACCGATACCGTCGGTTTTTTGCTGCCGGCCGCAAGGCTTATAAAACGATTACGCGTAAATACGGCTGGCGAATTTTTCGAATCCGTTCTTTCGGCCGAAAAGCTCGATTTCCGTAAGCGCCGGTTTAAAATACGTAAGGTCGAATTGAAAAAGCAAAAGCTACAAAATAAAATGGCCCGCCGGCATTACGAAAAGAAAACCCAAAAATGCGTTCCGGATTTAAACGACGAAATTAATAAATATTTTAATATCGTAATAAATACCGCAAATATATTTTCGGATATAAAAATACGTTACGTAATACAAATATTCGAATCTAAATTTAAGCCTTTAAATTTAATTAAATTCCGAATTAACGTTTATTCGGAAGCGCAAAACGAAGCTTTAAACGTTTATATCGTTAATTCCGAATTTCGGTTCGTTTTTAATATTAAAAAGATTTTTTATTACGGTTCCGATTTATATATTTTTTTTTAATATTTCGTTTAATATATAAAGATTTACGTTTGCTTTTTCCTAATATACTTAAACGTATAAATAAGCATAATACGCTTTGCCGAATATATAGCGAAATACAAATAAGTTTATCGGATAAAATATATATTTATATACGCGATAATTTATATGGTTTCCGCGATAAATTTCGGCTATAACGCAGCGAAATAAAGGAACAAAAAGCCGAATTAAATTAACGAATTCTTTTTTTTAACGCCCTTAAAATATATAACAAAAGCTCTTCGGCGCTACTTAAAGCTCAAAAAACCTTTTAAGGAAATACTTGCCGTAATTAAAATAAAGGCAAATGCATTTAAAAAGCTTCCGGTAATAAATACGAAAAGCTTTATAAATGCTTTAATTATAACGGAAATTATAAAATAACGAAATATAATAACAAATCCGAATAAGATTCGGATATTATTACGTTCGATTTTAATAGTTCGTTCGTAATACCGAAAGATCCGGAAATAATTTAATTACTTATTTAAATGCGTAATTTCTTTCCGATTAAGCCGGATATTAATATATTCTTTTTTTTCGAAACCTTTCTTATAAGCAAAGGTTTTTTTCGGAACTTACCGTTTTCTTTAATTGCCGAAAAATAAAAGGCCGCTTTCGGGCGTTATTTCGGAAAACTTTTTATTTTAATCGACGGCATATTTATATACGGCATTTAATTCGGTTATATGCAATAATTCTTATCGGTAATTTCCGGAAATTTCGTAATAGCTTACGAAAATCCGGCGGTAATTTAATAATAATTAAAGGGCGACTTTATATTCGGCCGCGTCGTTTTCGTTTCGTTTTTCTTGCTATTCGGTTTCGTTTTTTTTTTCGTTCGGCCTTATATTAAAACCGAATAGAAAATAACGTAAAATATATTACTTTTTTTATTTTCTAAAGAATTCGGTTAACGATTAAATTCCGGAAATAAATATTATATTTAAATATATTACGATCGAAAACGTTTTCGATTTCGTACGCCGTTCCGGTAAAGGATTTTTTCTCGTTAAAAAAAACCTTAAAAATGCGTTTCGTATAATGCCTATAACGGCATTATAACGTCGGCTATTCGGCTTTAAATGGCGCAAAAGGTTTTATTACGAGAATTATTTTTTATTCGGCTTTCGTACGGTTTCGTATTTATTTAATTTATTTATAAAAGCCTTTTATTAAATGTTTTCCGTATTATTTATCGAAATATTAATCGTTTATTATTTCGACGATTTCATTTTCGTATTTCCTTTCGAAAAAATCGCGATTCCGTTGCATTTTTTTTATAATAAATTAATCGCTGCGTTGGAAATTTTTCCGAATCCCGAAAAAAACGGCTAGGGTATAATCCTCGGAATTTTCGGGATCGAAATTGATATAACGTCGATAAACGTCCGTTTATTAAAACTGAAACTTATAAAAGTTAATAAGTTAATTGCCGATATTTTTATTATAAATACCTTTTTCGGTTATTAAGCCAAACGAATTGCCGGCTTTTTAAATTTTTACGTAACGGTAATATTCTTAAATAAGCCCTTTTTATACGAAATTTGGGATTTTTTTGCCTTTATATGTAATTTACGTTTATAACGCCCGTTTAATAACGGCGTCGTAAAGGATTTACGATAATGAAAGGATTTTTTCCGGGACTTTAATGGCATTTATTTATTAATAAATTCGAACCGGGCGGTTTTTTACTTATTTACGGATTTTTCGAAATTCGCATTTAAGGGCTTTTGATATTATAAAAGCCCGGCCTAAAAAAATTAACGTACGAATTTGCTTATTTCGGCTATTTAAGCCTTTATAAGAATATAAATGGCTAAGAGCTAATAACATAATGGCTAAGCATAAGCGAAGCTATTTTAAGAAAAAGGTATATAAGATTATTTTTAATTACAATTCCTAAAAATATATAAAGTTTTTTTTATGAGCCTTAGCCCCTAATATAACGCTTGGTCGCCGATTACGTACCGTTTACGTAACAAGCTTTTTAAGCGAAAGCCATATCTTTATATTATTTTTCTTTTTTTCGGCTATTAATTCCTAATAGCCTGCTTATTCGTTTTAAATGCCTGCCCTTAATTTAAGTTCGTAAGTCGATAATTTCTAAGATTTAGCGGCATTCAATTGCCGCTTTAATAACGCATATACGCCGTTTCGATAATAAATTACCTTTAAAATTACCGGATATCCGCATTTTAATAAGTATTTAATTGCCAATTATTCGATAATTCATTTTTAATAAATTTATAATTCCTTTTTATTTATGCGTTTTTTTTATTAGGTTCTAATATAATAATAATTGTAATATCGTTATCGCCTTTTCGTTATTTGGTTTTTTATTTCGTTTATTATTACGTCTTTATTTTTGTCGTCGTTTTTTTTCGTTTTTTATTATTCGTTTGTTTTTATTTAATCGCCGTTTCGTCGTTTTTTATTTACCGCCGAAATGTCGTTTCGTAAGGAAATTCTAAATTTATAGCTATTCGATAATTCCTTCGATTAAAAAAACAACTATGCGTTCGTCGATAACGGCAATATATAATTCGATCGATACAAATTCGGCAAGCCGTACCGCTATTATATAAGGCTTTTTTATTTAAATGCCCGAATCCGTTACGTAATATCGCTTATTATCGGTAACGATTTTATTTGCGTTTATTACCGACAAAACCGCAAAAAATGCCTAACGATAAATATTAATTCTTTATTTATTCGGTTATTTATTAATTAATGCTTAAATACCGACCGCTTTTTAAAAAATAATTTAGGCCATTTTAAAATTTACCGAAAATACCGACCTTAAATCGGAAACGTTTTTGGCTACGTTAATAATTACGTTCCGTTTATATGCCGGCCGAAAAGCAATCCGCAAAATAAGTCGTTATATGGTTTTATTAAAAGCTATATATTTCGCTTTTCGGGTTGCGTATTTAAAAAAAAACGCGTCGTTTTTGGCGCTTTTAAAAAAGAACGAACGGTAATTACCGCCGTCGAAATTCAATTTATGCGTTAATTAATAATGCTATAATTTAAATATTAATTAAATTAAAACGCGAAAATATTTATAAACCTTAATGTCGCTTATTATTAATTAAAAGCGATCCAATTATTATATAACCGCCGTTAAATGGTTTATATTAAGCTATAAACGGCGTTATAACGAATTAAAAACCGTATATAACGTTATTGCTTTCCGGTCGGCATAAAATCGGCATTTTAAATCCAGAAAAAACATAAAATAATATGCCGTTTTATTTAAAGCGATTTAATTGTCGTTATTATAACCGCTAATAAAATAATCCTTTACGACCTTATAATCCGAAATAACCGCTTTCGCCCCGTTTTTATAACGTTTAATCGCTAATCCGGTGCCCCAATTTCGATCCGTCGCCTTTGCTTTGGCCTTTCGGTTATGCCAATTCCGGTTCCGCGGCCGTTAATTGCTTTTTCGCCGGTCGCCAGCCTTTCGCCTTCCGTTAGCCCTTCGCCTACCGCTAACCCCCCGCCTGCCGCCGACCCCGCGTCCGCCGCCGACCCCGCGCCCGTCGCCGATTAGGACGACGATAGCACATAAATCGATTTCAACGGTATACCGACGGAAATCGAAAGCATAAAAATTAATTCCGAATAAATATTAACCTTATTTCTTTTGCATAGCTTATTAATAAAGCGCCGAATTTTAAATTCGAAAATAATAAATTTAATTTTTATTATGATTAATTTTTAATTAACGCTTATTTGCCGTTTAAACGTTATTTAGGCCTTTTTTTCTTTATAAAGAACGTTTTATTTTCGTTTCCGTTTTTTTTTCCTTATGTTTTTTCCTTATATTTACGCATCGTTGCCAAAAAGTCCAATAAAACAAAAGGTTTTTGTTTTGCGGTTATTTTGCAAATATTTAAACGGTTTCCGACCGATTTGCGACGGATTTAAGCCGTTAAAATACCTAAGGCTTTTTTTCGTTTGTATTTTCTTATCTTATAAATATCCAAACGGATTTTATTCGATTTGCAATAAGTTTAAACCGCCAAAATGCTTAAGGCTTTTTTTATTTTATAAATATCCAAACGAATTCCGTTCGATTTGCGACAAATTTAAACCGCTAAAATGCTTAAGGCTTTATATTTTATAAATATCCAAATGGGCTTTATTCGATTTGCGACAAATTTAAGTTACTAAAATGCCTAAGGCTTTATATTTTATAAATATCCAAACGGGTTTTATTTAATTTACGACGAATCGAAACCGCCAAAATTCCTAAAACCGAATTAACCAATTATTTTTATTCGTCGTTTTATTTCTTATATGTTTTGCGTATTTTTTTTTTATAATGCGTTAACATTTATTCAATATTAATAAAGTACTTTTTTAATTCTTAAGTATTATATTTAATAAGTTATTCTTTTTATTTAATAAGAAATTTCTTTGGCTTTCGATCGTTATAATAACGAATAATATCCTTTATTATTTATTCTTTTTATTTATTTTCGAAATTTAATAACGCCAATTATTCGAAATCTTTGCGGCAATCGTATTACGGTTTTAGGGAAAATACGAAAAATACGTCGTAAATACGTTAATACTTTACGAATAACTTAATTCGATACGCTTATATTTTCATTTATTCGGCGATTCATATCCGAATATACGTCGATACCAGCTTTATTCCTTTTTTAAACCTAAAGTTTTTTATAAATAACGTTACCATTTAATTCTTTTTAAATTCCATAAATATGTAACGCTTATCGTAATATTTTTTTTAAATCGCCGTTATTTTTTTTTAATAAACGCGCATTCGTTACCGAATTTTTTCCGTTTTATTTAAACGTTTCTTTATTTCTTATATTTAAAGTTATAACCGTTTAGGCATTTATTTTATTATACGGAAATAATAATTATATAATACTTCGAATAATAAATACTTCATAAATGCATTGCAATAATTATTATAATTAAATTCGGCTTTATAAAGAATTTTGGCTTAATTGCTTTGCTTTACGTCGTAATATTTTCGAAAATATTTTTTTAAGCTTTAATTTATGCGTTTTATTTAGCCGTCCGTTTATAAATAATACGCCATTAACAATCGGCGCTTAATTTCCCGTATATCGCAAAATTCCTTTTAAAACTTATTAATTAATAATTTATTTTTATTATTAACGATGCTTTCGAATAATCCGAATCGGCATTTTACCTTTCGGTATAGGATTTTTGCTAATTCGGTAGCCGTAAACGTTTTTAACGTAAATATAAATAATACCATTTTCGTAAATCGATTTATAATAATCCAAATGGCATTATAATTAATTCCGTTATTTTTTAGGCTTATTAAAAAGCCCGTAATAAAATTTATGCTAATTTTTTAAAACAATTAATTCGATAACGATAAAAATTATAACGTTTCGTATAATTTATGCTTAGGCTTTATAACTTCTTAATACGTCGAATACGATTCGACGTATATTCGAATATCGATTGCTATGTTTTTTTAATAAAACTTCCGCCTTAGGAATTTTATAATTCGCTAGCCCTTTATATAATTTATTTTCGAATTGTCGTAATATTAATATATTAATTATTATTATAAAGCAAATTACGCCGGAATTATTAGCTTATTTTTAAAGAAAAAAACGTCGTATTTATTTATACGATAACCGCTTTAAATGCTAAATCGTTAATAAGCGATTTCCGTTAAGGTTTATAAGTTTAGGTCTTTTTTTTATAACTTTTTAATTTATTCGTAAAATCGTTAAAACGCCTTTAATATTTAAGCGCCTTTTTTTTTCGTTAAGGCTTTCGTTAATAAAAAAAAAACGTTTTACGGTAATATTTCGGCATTTACGTAATCGTTTTCGGATTTCGATTTTTCGGAATCCGGGCATTTAGGAATTTTGCCTTTACCGGCCCTTTATGCCTTTTTTGCGATACGCATTAAAATGGCTACGTAATAAAACTTTCCCGATATTCGCTAGTTATTTAAGGCCCATTCTTATTATAGCACTAAATAAGGATTTTTTTCGATTTTCGTTTTTACGGTCGCTATTTAAGCGGCGGTTATTCGGTATTCGGCCGGAAATTTTGCGGCTAACGAATTTTGTATTACCCAAAATATCCATTTAATTTTAAAATAATTGGAATAATTATAGTTTTAATTCGTTAATACCTACTTTATTTCGATTAATAGCTTCTTTATAAAATGGAACTTTTTCGTTAAAGTAAATAATATGTCGCCAAAATAAATCGGTTTAAATATATAATCCGGTCGCCGATTAAATCCGTTAATTAAATTTATAATTCCCGACTTATGTTATAAGTTAAAATTAAATTAAAACAACTTATATACTTAACGGATTAATTTATTTCGAAAATTCCTTATCGGAATATTAATAATCTTTCGTAAAACTTTATAATTTATAAATACGGAAAATTCTTATTCGGTTTTTTTTAAAAAATAACGCTAATATTTTAAATTTTCGATTATAACTAAAAATTCCTATTAATTCGTTCTTTATTGCGTTTCGATATTTATAAGCTTTCGTAATTAAAAAGCAACGGATTTTTATTTATTGCCATATAATTAAAACAAAATTCCGAAAATCGCCTTTAGGGATACATTCGTCTTTATCTTTATTTTTTTAATATGGTTTTAATATCGAAACATAATCGCCAATTAAAAGGCGCCCTATAGTTTTATAAAAGCCGCCTTCGCTTCGTTTGGCCATTAAAAGGTTCGCTACCGCGCCTTTTCTTTTAAAAGCGTTATAATTAACGCGGTAATTTTAAAATAATCAGGTATAAACTTCTTATAAAAATTAATAAATTCCATAAATATTTAAATATTTCGAACCGATTTAAGATACGGCCATTGCTATATAACGGCAATTTTATTCGGATTTATCTTAATTTTATCGGTATTTATAATAAACCCTAAAAACGAAATCTCCTTTTGGAAAAATTCGCATTTAAATAATTTTGCGAATAATTAATATTTTCGCAAGCGTTCGTAAATTAATCGAAAATGCGTCGCATGTTTTTTTTTATTTTCTGAAAAAATAATAATATTATTTAAATATATTACGTAAATTTTATTCATTAATCCAGCCAAAGCCTTATGCATATAAGCCTAAAAAATAACCGGGGCATTCGTTAGCCTAAACGGCATAATAATATATTTAAACTGCCCGTAACGCATACGGAAAACGGTCTTTCATTTGTCGCCCTTTTTAATGCGGATCTTATAATAAGCATTCTTTAAATTAAACTTAATAAAGACCTTAACGAAATTTAATCGGCTTATAATTTTCGAAATTAAAGATAAAAAATAACGGTTTTTAACCGTTATTTTATTTAGCGCCTTATAATTTATATATAAGCGAAACGCGCCTTTTTTTTTTAGGACGAATAATATCGGGGCTATAATTTCGAACTTAAATTTTTAAATACGCCTTATCGCTAAGTATTCCTTTAAATACGTTTCGAGCTCTTTCCGTTAAGGCTCCGACGTAAAATAAATCGGGCCCATAATAAGAAATAGCTATCTTAATATAAAATCGATAACGTACTTTGTTTGTTTTAAAATTAAATAGGCTTTCGTTTTTTTTTCGAAATATACATTCTCGAAATTCTTTAAGCAATTTAACAATACGACCGTTTTTTCGGCGCTATTTTCGCCGAATTTAAGGATATTTCAATCGTTTTCGAGCCCGATTAAATTTACTTAATAAACCGGTTTACTTACGAAAGTAAATTCGGTTAATTCCTTGCCGTCGATATTCTTTAAACCGCCGAACGTTTATTAATAAATGGCCGTTTTTAATACCATCCTTAATTGCCCCATGCCAAAACGGAACAAAAAGAAATTAAACGCTTTACGGTTATAACGAATCGTAAAAAACAATTAATAAAATTTTCGTTTTTTTTTTGCTGCGTTTATTATTTTTACGTCGAATTTATATATTTCGTAGCATTTAATAAAAACGCCATTAGCCCTTAATAGCTTCGATTATATAACGGCAACTAATCGGAACTTTTTTTTTTTAACGAAACGCCGGTTTATTATATTAACTTAAGCCTTTATATTTAGGTTAATCCTTACCGTAATAAACGTCTCGCTTTTTTCCGGAAATACGATTGCGGCCCTTTAAAACGGCAGGTTTATGCCGATCGTACGTAAAAGTTCCGTCGAAATAAGCTATACGTAAGCGCTTATTCCGGCAGGCCATTTTTTGATTCCGAATTAATATTAAAATCGTTATATTGGATAAGGTTTTAAACGGTTGCAAAGGAAATAACTTTAAATACGCCCAATAACGTCCTTTCGCCTTTTGGTTGAAATGGAAATTCCAAATGCTTTTTTTTCTATAAGCAATAATTCGGTATTTTTTTTTTTTATAATTTCAATACGTTATTAATAATTCTTTTCGTTTTTATTACCGAATCGATTTATTACGGTCGAAATTTATTCGGCGTTTAGAATTCCCTTATTAATCGCTTTTATTTCGCTTTTTTTAAGCGTTAAACGTTTTAACGCTAAGCATTTTATTTCTTTCGGGCTTTAAAAAAGCGCCATTATACGGCCGCTTATTTTTACGTTACTTTGCTTTTAAAACTTAACTTTTGCGCCAAACTTATTAAATTCGATTAATATCCGTTATTACGATAAAGAATTGCTTTAATGCAATCTTTTGTTTTAGCATTTTCGTTTTTAATATAAGCTATAAACGATAATAAAAATAATGCATTAAACGCGAATTTTTTTATTGGAAATCCAATTCCGGCCTTTTTACGTTGGCTTAATGGATTCGTTACGTAATAAAAAATTCTATCGGCGATTCGTCGTTTTAACGTAAGTTTTCGAACGTATTTTGAAACGTATATATTACGTATTCGGAATTTATATATTTCCTTTTAACGAAAAACCATAAATTCTCGAACGCCGTTTTAATAACGTTTTTTTTTTATATTATCGTAATACGATTATTATTTAATTTAAAAATCGTTTTTTATGCGGCCCGTAATTTAATATATATATATTACTTTAATTTGTTTTAATTTTTCGATAACATTAATTTCGATAATAAAAATAATTCATTTTTTTTTTTTTGCATTATAAACCGTTTATTAAATATTCGGCCTAAATATTTCGGAAATTTATCGTTTCGTAAGGTTTTATTCGTATATTATACGGTAACGAAAGCAATTAATCTTTTTCGTTTTATTTTATTTTTTACGATTTATTCGACGCATAAATTCCGTTTTTTCTCGTTTTAAATACGTTCCGTCCTTAATTCGATTAATAATCGGATAATTTCCTGATTCGTAACGGAAATAAAGTCGTTTATAATGCAACCCGGCGACGATTAGTTGCCAACCGCGCGTACGAAAATGCTTTCGGAATTTCCATAACTTGGGAAATTTTTGCGTACCGGGCTTTTTTCGTCGTCTTAACGCTAAACGGTCGTTAACGGTTTTCCTTCGTTTTGCAAAATAACGGATATCGCTTTTCCGTTTTCGTCGTTCGTATGCCGTTCCTTATCCGATTCGGCGGCGATTTAACGCTAAAAATCTTCTTTTATATCGTCCGCTATAGCCGTTTTATTTCGAAAGCTACGGTTAGTTTTATTTGTATTAATTATTACGTTAAATATCAAATAAAAAACTAAAAAATTATAAGAATATAAATAATTAAAAATTAATAACGTAATAATTAAACGTAAACGAAGCTATTTTAAGAAAAAAATATATAAAATTACTTTTAATTATAGTTTTTAAAAGTATATAAAGTTTTTTTTATAAGCCCTAGCCCTTAATACGGCGTTTAGTTACCGATTACGTATCGCTTACGTAACAAGCCTCTTAAGCAAAAGCCATACCTTTATAGCCTTTTATTGCTTATTCGGCGAAAACAAATTATAACTTTTAATTAATATTTTCGAATTAATTGCGATTTAAAAAGCCTTTTTATTATTCGATTTAACGTAAGCATATAATACGATTATCGTATATATCGATAATATAACGGCTTAATACGGCTTATTTAATTTTAAAACAAAGGCGATTTCTTTAATGGACGCTTTTTGCGACGTTTTTATTCGTTCGGCGGAATTTAATATTAATTTTATAACGATACGCATATCGTCGGCCGAAAATATATTTACGAATATGTTTTTTCGACGGAATTAATAATCGATTATTAATTTATGTTTTAATTAATAAACGTTTATAATATTAAGTTTTCGGATAATTTTATAATACGGGTATTATAAGTTTTCTTTAATAAAAATTACGTAAGGTTATTTTGGGCCGGGCTTATTTCGAATATCCGAAAAATCTATAATATAATAATACGTTTATACGAATTATAATATCGACGGTACGTATTTATACCGTAACCGATAATAGCAATTATTCTTTCGAAATGAATATTTAATCGGGCTTTCGGCCGGATATAAAACCGGCTTCGGGGCCTTATAATAAAGAAATATTTAACATTTATACGTTCGGCATATGTCGATATAAATTACGATATAGCAATTTTCGAAAACGTATATATAAAACGCTTAATATAAAGGGCGAAATATTTGTTTTTATACGAACCGATACGAACCGAAAAGAAGTTTTTTATTTTTAAAGCTACGTTTTAGCGATTCGTTAATTCCGAGGCGACGGCGGGCGAAAATTCCGTAAATACATTTGCAATTAACGCCGTTTTTATAACGGCATGA
The DNA here is from genome assembly GCA_022225965.2 of Diatrype stigma. Classification (NCBI taxonomy): domain Eukaryota; kingdom Fungi; phylum Ascomycota; class Sordariomycetes; order Xylariales; family Diatrypaceae; genus Diatrype; species Diatrype stigma. The sequence continues at coordinate 77,559 of JAKJXP020000057.1, forward strand.
GCAAGTTTTTTCCGTTTAGGCGAGATTATATATACCGAAACCGACGCCGGCGATCCGGTTCGGTACGGACATGAAAAGTTCTTTTTATTTTGCGTTATTTTTTCCGAATGGAAAAATCATTTCCGGTTATTTTTTCGATTTAACAAAACGGACCGGAATAAAAACGGAATAACCTTAATAATAAAAATTATAAGCGATATTATATGTTTTTATTTTTATATGGCCAAATAATTACGATAAAATTCGAATTCCGAATATAATTTAAGCCGATAATTTTTATTCCGCTTATAAAACGGCGTTTTTATTTATAAATGCGTTTTTGCCGTATTTCGGGTCCGCTTAATGCGAATTCAAATTTCTTTTAATACGTATTCGGGCCATAGTTTTCGCCGAAGGGCCGCTTAATACGTTTTCGATTTCGGCATAGGCGAAAAAGACATTAAATTATTAAGCAAGTGGTTTTTCGATATCGTACGTCGGTATTATAAAACGTTTTTAATAAGCTTTTTATATTTATAACGCTATTTTATATATAAGCAATCGAAAACGAATTAATAATTTTTTTTTATATCCGAAAAAAAAAATAATAAATAAAATAAATTAAATTATTTTAAGCCGGTTACGAAAATAATTTTCGGCTGTTTTTACGAACGTTATAATATCCTTATATAAAGGATTTGTATAAACCGTTATAAGTTGTTTTTATAATACTTTTATTCGAAAATATCGTTTAAATAGTTAAAAACGGCTTTTACGAATATAATAATAGCTTTATAAAGCGTTACGTAATAGCGCTTTTCGAACGTTATAACGGCCGGCTTTTAAAGGGGCTTATATTATTAATATATTGTTTTAATATTTTTTAATCGAATTTTTAAAGTAATTTATAAATAAATTAATTTACGGATTTAAAAGGGTTTTATATTATAACCTGCCATTTATAATAATAATAATTAATAATTCGATTAACTTTATAATCGCGCCGTTGTTTTTCCGTTTATCGTTCTTATTAACGCCTACGGTTATAACGAATGGAAAAAGGAGGATTTTAATAAGGAAAATATTAATAAAGGAATTATTTATAGGTTTTGATTTATTTTTTATACGTATAAGGCTATTTTAAGCCGGCTACGAAAATAATTTTCGGTTATTTTTACGAACGTTATAATATTCTTATATAAGGGATTTGCGTAAATCGCTATAAGCCGCTTTTATAATACCTTTATCCGAAAGTATCGCTTAAATAACTAAAAGCGGCCTTTACGAGCGCAACAACAGCCTCACGAAGCGCTACGTAGCAGCGCTCTCCGAGCGCTATAGCGGCCGGCCCCTAAGGGGGCTTACACCATCAATACACGGTTCCAATACCCTTTGATCGAATTCCTGAAGTGATTTGTAGACTACCAGCATCGATACATACTTAGGAACCCAGTTCAACTAGACTTTCAACTATGACACGCTTGATTAGGGCTACATTAAGGAAGCTAAGCTCTCAGAGAGGGATTCCCAATACTTTATCGAAGATATCAGTCATATAAAAGTAAGTTTTGTGTTAATCCATACCAGTATTACTACATTCAAACCAGCGCACTATAGGAACTAGGAACCATTCCACGCTGAAGTAGTCTACGTACTTTAACTTGTCACGGTGCAGAGGATACCTAGCTTGCAAGTCGACGAGGTGACTAAGTGACAGCTGTTACGTTACCCCTAATGAGGTGTCTATACAATTGAACATGACCTGGTCACACCCAACCACCCCCTTGCCATCCATAAGGGGCGTTTTCACTCGCATAGGTTATTATATTGCTCACCTTTCTATTCGAAGGTATCATAACGGAAATAAACCTTTATCAACAGCCAGAGACTATCGAAATGTCTATCCTATCATATAAACTCCGAAGAGTTCCGATCGGGATCAGACCAGTCTGTAACTACACCCTTCAGGGAGTCGACACATGCAGTTACCATCCCTTGAACAGCCTGTATTCAATTCGTCCCATCAAGGACATTCTATGCGAGGTCCAGTGCACACACTATTGGAACCGGCTGACAGTTGTCTTGCGATTGCCACGGTTCAGTTTTCAAGGGTGAGACCAAAGAACAGGCTTATCGATATTATTGTGGTCTTAGTCAATTGACCCGTGTGAACTGTGGGCGTCGCATTGGACATCGGTCACGTATCATAGCATGGGATATGCCAGTTTCGGGCTTTTGACATGGAATGTTATTAAACGCAACTTGATGTATCCTACCTCTTGGGTCGGTCATGAAACTATTATAGTTGATAGTAATGATAAAAGACATCCCGCTAGTTATCTTCTGCGCAACAATTCCGATCGTTTTGATTTATTCCGCCACGACTTGTATTTAATCAACAAAAGTATAGAATGGGAGACACTAGCCTACAATAGTATGGCATCCATGTTGTTACAGATTCCGCGACTATCTACATAGTGTTTTAGGTGTCATGAGAGAACGGAATAGGGGGCTAATTATAGGGGTCCACAGGCATCCCATATACGCATTAGTGGGGGCATTTACAACTATATGAAGATCTATTCCGTCCCTTATAACTTCTATGGACCTGAGAATTATTCTGTTCCCTCCCTGACCCCTAGATATCTAGCAACTATTCTATGATCCTGGACACTGAAACACATGTCATTAGTTTACTCATGGTTTAGCATCCAAATCTCTAGGCAGTTTTGTTCCGCCAAACACAGAGTTTTGACCGGGAAGCATTAGTATTGGCCCCGGGAATCTTATGCAATGCTTCGCGACAGTAAGCCTAGTAGGTCTGCGAATATCCTACTCTCCATGGAGCGCTGGTCCCCAAATGTGAACTTACGAGACAGCATCACCTCTAGCGCATCGATGTACTATGCGAGCTAGCATCCAATTCTATCGCGCCAGCGCCTCCATTCGGCTCTGTCCGGTGCACATGTTGGTCCTGCTCTCCCCAGTGGTCGTACTGCGAACGTGAATATGCCCCGAGCTGGGAACCAAGGCGAGTTCTTGCTGTCGTACTAGGATCCCCTGTCCCAAGCTCTGCAAGCTGTGTCGCCTTCTTCCTCCTCCTGAGCCCGAAAACTATAATCCCAACTATTACGACTAAGCCAATAACAGCACCAATACAGACTCCAGCTATTGCCCCTGCTGTGAGGGTCACGGCGTCTCTCGTGCTCGTCGTGGGAGTTGACGGTGCAGTCAACGTAATAGTCAGGGAAGAAACCTGAATGGCCGGGACCAAGTGGACATTGCATCAGTAGAGATTCGAAATACGGCCATGCATTGTATACGCACCGAACTTATTGATGGTATAGACTCCGTTATTTCTACTAAATTGAGGGGTCCCAACCTGACTTGTATACTCTGGGCGTTGATCGCGCCAACGGGAACTGTCGTATCGGGCAATGGCCACGTCGTTCCGTCTTTAACGCCGTACAGAGAAGTGAGCGTACTCGATGTCTCGGGGATGTCGTGGTAGCAGCCGCCCCACCCCGCGTGTCCGGATAGAAGACACGAATACGAGAACCTCGTAGGGCAGCAGGTCATTACGGTTTCGATTGATGAGCCGATCTGGTTGGAGCTTATGCATGCGACTTCATATCCCTTGGGGCAGACGCCCGGTGAATAGTAGTGGTTCGGCTCCAATGAGTATCCACTCGGAAAGCAGCTTCCCAAGTCCATCGGTCCCTGCGCGTACCAGGTTCCTGTGGCATCGGTAATCCGGTACAGGTTCGTCTGGTAAATATCACATTCGCTTGGGGGAGTGAAAATGGTTGTTAAAGGGCCGAGGTTATCTCCCATCGTTTCTGCCTCGGAGTCGAGTCGCTCGAGAGATGAAAAGATATTCTGTATTCAAAGATGACAATGTGATTCATCCGCCCAGAAAAAAAGATGGAGGAAGAAGCATTTGAACACCGAGCTAGGAACAGGAGAAGACTTTGAACAGAACATTGGGTGCCTAGTACAGCATTACACAAAGAGGATTTGGGGCTAAATCTTGGTTTTGCCCCTTTGGCTGATGTAGGGTGCGTTTACAACGTCACACATAAGTACTTATACAGCCCTTATATATGCCGTGTCGCGGAGGCATACCACCAGTAGGTCAGCCCGAAGCGTCTAGGTGATACTTAATTAAACAACTGAAACCGCTTTAGGTTTAAGGTCCAGATTCATGGCCATCGTTACGCGTATACGTGACCAATAACTGCTTACTCTGCCCGTGGCCTGTGGTCTCTGCAATATCCCGCCCTGAAAAGAGGACGGAACTCAGGGCCATTCATGTATGCGGATCTCTAGCCAAGTTTGCCATGTTTAGGAAATGCAGATGGGCCTGGCAGAGAAGTGATCGCGAATACCGGTGGGAATAGCATGCGGATGGCAGAGCCAGTATCATCTTGCGATATCGCCTTGGCAGTCGGAATCGTGGTAGTAGGTGACTGACAGACGGCCGTAACGACCGGGATTAAGTAACCCTCGGGCTGCAGCATCGCCCATCTGCACGCGGACAATGTCAGCCACTGCCGCAGTTTGTATCTCATTACATAGCGAAGTTGTTACAATATTGGTATTAACATTAGTACATAACTGTATCGAGATCTTTAACCTCGGTATCCTCGACTTTCTATTCAAATCCCAGTAGTCTAGTTAACACCGCGTATAAGAAGAAGGAGACCCTCGAGCATGAGCGAGACTTCTATTAACTCGTCTCCCTCACCTCATCTGTCACCTCGTCCGTGACTTTGACCTCATGGCTGTGTTCGAGTTCAGAAAGCACGATCCATGTAGGTAGGATACATAGGATCGTGATCCCAAAGTTGATGCCGATGCTGACGAAGTGGTTGGCGTTGCCTTCGGATTGCATGCTAGATTATGGGTCAGCGGTTTAACTCAATTTTAGTCAAAAGGTTCTGGTAAGTAGAGTGAGTGACTTACGCCCAAGCAACCGTCTGTCCAAGCGCCTCGACACCTCTTAAGATACCGGTATGGCGAGACAGGGACGACAGATCGGTGGTGTACTGGCCAACCAGCCAGTACAGGAACTGCTGGAAGGCCTGGCCGGCAAAGGTCCAGAAGAAGACGAGCCCGTAGGCCTTGCCGAAGCCGCCCTGGAACCAGTCGAAGACGGGCTTCTCGGGGGCGTCGTAGAACTGCTTCTGCAGGACGGTGGCCCAGATCCAGGTGCCGATCAGCACGGTGACGATGGTGCAGAATGCGATGCGGGCGCGGGTCTTGATGTAGATGGTCTGGCGGTCCAGCAGGGCGGCGATGAGGAAGGAGCTGAAGATGCCGGCGAAGTTGGTGAAGAAGGACGAGAAGGCGCGCGACCGGACGGTGAAGTACGTCGTCAGCCAGGTGCTGACGAAGCCGTTGTAGAAGTACGAGATGAAGAAGGCTGGCAGCAGCAGCAGGATGCGGCGCGTGACCAGCAGGCGGAAAACAGCGCGGAACTCGCCGCCCCACGTGGCCTCCTTGGTGACGACGGCGCGCGTGCCGTCGCGCCGCCACACCTTCTCGGCCGGACTCAGGCACAGCGCGATGGGCAGACCCAGGCACATAATGGCGATGAAGACGATGTAGGTCGCGGAGCCGACGGCGCCGCTGGTCGACCGGTTCGCGTTCAGGCCGAGATTGATGGCGCCGCCGACGATGGGGCCCGCGGCCTTGGCGGTCTGCCACACGGCCAGGTAGAAGGCGCGGTCCCGCGGGCTCGGGTACCCGATGATGATGGCGGCCTCGGCGGCCCAGAAGAAGCCGGCCGAGATGCCGCACAGCGCGCTGCCGAACAGCATGAACCACGTCGTCGCGCTCACGTTGTTGGTGTACAGGCCCGCGCCGTACAGCGGGTAGCCCAGCGCGCCTAGCGCCAGGCCGTAGGGCAGCCCGATCCGGTTGTTGATCGCGCCCGCCGCCACGCACACCACGGCGAACAGGCCGTACACCAGCGCGTTGGCCGCCGACACGGCGTACGGCTCGGCCGCCCCGCCCGCGCCGAGCCCGCCCAGCGCGTCCCACATCCCCGGCGCCGTGAACGAGACCCCGCACGCGACGGCGATCTGGAAGGGCACGGACCGGAAGATAGAGCGCTTCGGCCGGGTGCCCTCAAGTTCCGCCGATGTCGAGGAAGCCGCGGTCGCGGTGTCGGCGACGCCCGCCTTGGTGGCGAGAGAAGTGTCCGCCATGCTTGCTTGCTTGTTATCTGGTTACTGGAGCCAAGCTACAAGGTTGTGAGCGACTTCTAGGAGTGCTAAAGAAGTAAAAGGCCTGAATGGGAAGGATTTCATCTACCGAGCCAATGGTCCTCGTCGTGTCTTCTTGTATGCGGCTCTGCGCAAACTCTGCCGTCAAGCGGCGATGTTTCTGTATAGTGGAGCTATGGCGTGATTGCTGGGGGACATCTACGGTGAACTGCGGTGAGTGGTACTGCATTGCATTGCTTGCTGAAACGTGGGCAATAGGACCGAAAAAGGCCGGCGGCCTCGCGTGCTCGATCGGAAATCTGGGCACACGGAATTCTGGGCACATCCATATGGCGACATTTCCGACGATCCAATCCGGGAGCTAGTCAAGGCTGGTTTGGGACATGTGCAAGCTCATAATTAGCTCAGCATTGGGGACCTACAGAGTCAACCTTCAGCCAGCTTTACTACGTAAAGCAGCTACGGGGAAAGAGAGGGAGTAGGTTATGGGGGATCATCGCCGGCCTAGACGTCTAGATTCGAAATGACTCGGCGGACCCGGATTTAGGGGGCACTAGTCTAGTCAAGCTATTACCTAAAAAATAAAGATTTTCCCCTGCAACATCATCTCCTTCCGGGCTATGTAGCTTGTAATTGGCAAATGCCCTCGGTCACTTCGAAAAGAACTCGGCGTTGTTGATCATAAATCTGTGATGAAGATGGATCGGTCGGTTATAGATCAATTATGTAAGTCGTAAGCGATTTACGTGTTGGTTAAGTAGACCGCCGTCTTGGGCTATGAACTCGGAGCCAGAACCCCTTAAACCCCACCCCGTTGCCTCTCGGTCCTCTCCGGCCAAGAATAGCTCATGAACCTCGCTGTTTCCTCATGGTTCATCGAATACGTGAAAGGGCTGATTAGTTATTGATCAGTGGTCAAATTGTATATCTTGTGTATAGGCCAGATAGGGGTTGCAGCGAACACTAGCCGAGGGGCAATATGGTTCTGATGAAACTCTACTTGGACGGAGAGAGCAGCAGTGTTATGCCATAGTTGCACTGATAGGTTGGCCCCTGAGTTTAAGTGTTGCACATCTACTCATACGCACGTATCTATCGATAGGGCTTGTCGGTTCACTCACCTACGTCACTACAGATGTCTAAACATCGAACAGTCGATGGTATGGACATTCTATACAGGGCACATTCTAAATAATGCTGATGATGACAGTGAGCTGATGCGGGGTACTATCTGAGCGGCGATGCCCTTGTCAGGGACGAGCGATTATAAGTACAACGCCGGTTGCCCCGCGGATATCGAACAATGATTATGGCAGAGCAGAGCAATATGTCAATGTCAGCAGAAATGAGACTGAAAAGCAATACATGAAAATCTAGATTTCAATGGAAGTTCACAGTTGGCCTTATCGAGGCTCCGCTCGTTCTAATGTTTCAGGCTGTGTACCAAGGGCGGCCTGATAGAATGTCTCATTCCATCAGACCCGGCATTGCAGAGTCCGACAGAGACAGTTCTGAACGAAAGCATTTCAAGCGATGCGACGACCAGCCGGCGAACGTAAAGTCTCATGATATGAACCTGATACACAAAAGACTCATAAAGTACCACCCTGCCTGCCAATTCATGTAATCTGACTACGGCACCTTCGGGTAGTAGGGATCCGGAAGGGATAAAGGGATACAGATAAGCGGCCGCATTGTTAGTTTGTTTGGAACGCAAGTTCGCTTTACATAGTAACCCAACCTGTCATCGCCATAGACCATCCTACCATTCGCCGCTCTCCAGAGACTTCTTCCGAACCGAATCGGCCTGCATTCGATTGCGCTGCTTTCATTCCGGCATCCGCCTTGCTTGTTAGCAGCCGGTACCCGGATTGACTCTTCTCGTGCCCCCCTCCTCATTACGCACAAATGCATCCGACAACCCCTGTCCCATCCTACGATGTCCGCCGCGCCCGACCCGCTCGATAGTCCGGCGCTGGAGCCACCGTACGGCGTGCAGCCCGACTTCGACCACCCGCCGAATCGGAACGCCGCAGTGCATGTCATGCTCGCCTTGTGCCTAGCGCTTACTACCTTTTTCCTTCTTCTCCGGATCTATACGAGGACCATCTGCATGCGGCAGTTTCAGGTCCTTGACTGTGAGATCCCACCATGGTCGTTAGGCTATTTCGAGGGGGGTCAATATTTGAAGCTAATATGTCGTATCTGCGTTGTAGTGATGACCATTGCGGCATTCGTAAGTACGTCGGAAAGGTGCTCAACATGTCCACGTCGTTAATAACAGCATAAGGGGACTTATATAGTCTACATCTGGACTTCTTACCGGCAGCTCGCAGGGATTGGCTTTTTTGTGCGACAGTGGAATACGAGACTCAGAGATGTCTTCCTATATCTTTTTGTACGCTTCGAATATGATACTGTTGTATATGATATTGTGTGATGAGATTGACCGTTAATAGTATGGCTTTGTCGGAATCAGCATGTATTCGTTTACAATCATGCTCCTCAAAGCAGCCATCCTCCTCGAGTGGGTTCGGATCTTCGCCCCGGCCGGCATCCGCAATTCCTTCTACTGGCTATGCCACATTCTCTTATGGATCAACGTCCTCTTCTACGTTTCCATCATCATTGCAGTCAACCTCGCGTGTACCCCCTATAGAAAAAACTGGGATCTGTATCTCCCGGGACATTGCATTAGGACAGACCATGCGAACATGGCCTCCGCCATGATCAACTTCATATTCGATTTAATCATACCGATCCTCCCGCAGAGGGCAATTTGGCGACTGCAAATGTCGAGACAGAAGAAACTAGGCGTATCTATTGTTTTCGCCATCGGGCTAATGTTCGTATTTCTCTGTAGCCTGTCCTTCGACCCTGATAATCGATCTATATAACTGTGCTGATCTTGCTCTTCAGTGCTTGTATTACAGCGGGTTTCCGTGTAGCGATCACAATCCAAGCACTTAGAACTCCTTACACAACATACTCCTACTCAAAGCTATCTCTTTGTTGCCTTGCCGAAATGACCTGTGGTTTCCTGGTCTTCTGCATACCGTCAGCACCTAGGGCTCTCCATACTCTGATAGCCACCGCGAAGATGTCGACATTTAGGTCTTGGACAGGCTCCTCGACTGAGAGAATGCAAGGGACAAGGAGAATTAATGGGTCCTCCATACCTCGCTCGAGCCTCAAACCGTCTACTTACAGGAGACAAACCGAGGTGGACGAACGAGGACTGATAGCTCTCGAGGCTCTAGGAACAAGTGAGACGATTCAGCAGCAACAGAATTTTCCGAGATACAACCCAAGCCAATCCGAAGATACGCCCAGCACTCATTCAAGGACATCGGGGGGTGGTTTCAGTACGCCTCCAAGTGGGGTCTATGCCTATAATCAGCCACATGCGTGGGGGCAGGGTGGAGTGCCATAGAAACAGCACTGCTGAAGTGCATGCGCATTTGCTCTTTTCTATTAATTATATGACAATACTCTGAAGACCGTGCTCTCAGTCTTTGTCAGTCGCAAACTTGTTGTGAAGCACTGCCTCCAATTCAAGTTCCGCATGGTCAACGTTCCTTGTTTGCTATAACCCACGCAGCCCCCTATGCAACGAAGTCTAACATAACCCAGGGGCTCCATTCGGAGATAGTACCTAGGGATAGCTCCACCTTAACGGTATAATTTCTATCCGAAAGATTCATACTAGTTCATTCTGTTTATGAACCGCTTGCCTCCTCTAGCCCAGGAAACCCGTATCTATCCAGACCATAATCACTTTCCGCTGTACGCCCCATTCTCTATACGATCAGCTCAAACTCTCAAACTTTTATACCCCTATTCTCCACCGGCCATGTTGTTAGACCCGCTTATGATGTTTGAGTACCCAGCTTCGATCTTTACCAAACCTTGTTGGTGTAAAAGTCTCGTGCGTACAACTCACGCTATACAGAACTTCTCTAGTACTTTCATGATCATTCGTTATTACTCATAGTTAGACTTGTAACTTCTGAAGTAAGCTGTAGTTTGAGCTATGTCATGTATACAGGGGGGGTGTTGGCAGCCACCGGTGGCTTAAGGGGGTGGCTCACTCCCTAGGCTAGCGTATAAGTGGCGCGCGGCGCTTAAGGTTCCCCTAACGCCCATATCGAACATATATAAAGCAGGAACTCCGGAGCCGCGAAGGTTATTGACAAGATCCTGCTCGACCCAGGCCGTGATGGACCCATAGTCCCGACACAGGCGGGGATTGCCCCATCCCGTAACTCCACCCAGGATTGATTCAACTGGCTCGAATGTTGTGTCACTGGCACAAACGAGGCTGTGACGGAGGTAGTCAAAGCAATGTCGCATGTGGGGTAGGACGATCTCGTCATTACCTCTACTATTCGAGGCAAGTACAACGAAGTAATTGCGGTACATCGACCACTAATTCATGATTGACTAGGTATCAATGTGAGCGACTGCACAGTTCTTCGTTTTTGTACTAGCCAGATACCTCTCGAATTTGTTGGTAGAGGGACGGCCAGTGGAAAGCCGGAATTAAGGATGTCGTCACTCACCAGACAATGCAACTGATGGATGACAGACAGGGTAGGGTATACACCTGAGAACTACCGGGATGTGGCTGATAGACCCCTGTCCGACTAGACATGATCGGGATAGCTCGTCAGCAAATGTTACGATGATGCATATGTCACGAACACATATGCAGGTAGGTAGATGTAGTTGCGGCGCATACGAGGCACAATTGAGTCTCAAGCCTCATTGGTACTGTTGTTGTGGCAAGGGTCTTCCCCCAAATGTGCGATTATAATCGAAGACTGCACCAACAACATCCAGCGGGATGTCGGGCCCACGATCTGGTCCAGTATTGGGTTGATGGAGTATGCTCTCTATGCACGGGGGGTTTCTGCTGATAGCTACACCGATCAAAATCCCAAACGCACAGGATACTATGGGCAAAAATGAGAGAAAAAGGCGCAAGGGAGGATCAAAGAACGAAGGAGGGGTACTTCGGTTTGTAATTGGCACGTCAGTGGGAATCGGGAGGTAGCCTAATATGCGGTTGAAGAGCTTCATCGTTGTGTTGAGACGAGTTGGATGATTTGTCGCAGAGGTTGTCGTTTGCCTGGATCTTCTAGTCAGGAAATGGTCAGTGTATTTAGTAGCTAGGTAGTTTGGAGATAGGCCGGCGGATCATGCAAGAGTTTCCTAGACCTTCGACCGCGTCCGGGTAGGGGTAAGTCTTGAAATATTACGTGTTGTGTACTCTATTACTACATATCATATCTGAGCTGTTATTTCTCCTTCTGATCTGGTACGTTGCTCATGTAGTACAACCAACTGCATATGCGCGTTATCTCTGTGACTGGCCTTCGTAATGCAGCCTATCTCGCTTGCTCTAGCCGGAGTCTCAGTGAAAGTCTGAGTTTTGACTATCTGGATCAATTGCCACAGCTTGGCAGTCCGTTAAAACCTATCTCTGTTGGGCGTAGGTGATTGATTGCCTTTACTATGATCCGTATTACTCCGAGCTTGGAATAAAGAACTGGTATACGAGAACTCACTCTATCAAAGTCAATCCAAGATGGGTGTAGAACACGCCTAAGACTACAACGAGTATGAATCGAGCCAAACAGCAGAGCTACTCCTCGGGGGCAAAGAAGCTTGCAATCACCAATTAATAGCAACATCGAGGTGCAGGCCATGGATGTGTGCCCACGGCTTTATATTGACTCTATACAAGCGTATACTTGGCCCTCCTAATATTCACACCTCATTCGCTTTGTCAAGGGGGCCTTCTGGATACCTTATCTCATCATCCTTGTAATTACCAAACATCGATTTTCTTATCAACCTCTCAAGGCATGTGCTAATCAACATTCGGGCCCCTATGTGTCGCATTCAGGAGACCACAGATAGGGATGGATTCGGATACAGATTTAGTCGTATATAAGAAAGAAGCGATCTCTAGTCTAAGGAGCGAAAGAGTTTTATATATACAGTATGCCAAGCCACTAGGTGCCGATCACTTGGTTACGTAATCCCAGCTCTCCTATTGTAGCCCCTATATCGCGACAACCTTGGTTTCGCATGAGTCATGCTTAGACATGCTCGTTGTTGTCTTGCTGAAAGTTCGCACTATTCAGGTTATCTTGACAAGGAGCTTTTCGATGCACATGAGTGGAGATGGTTGGTGTTCAACTTGGGCGATTCTGACCTGCACATAAGAATAAAATACTCCGAAAATCAATTTCAATGGGATCTCGTCGTATCTGATTGTTTGGTTACCTTCTACAGCGACACTCTATCTATCCGTTGCAAGTAGTCATTCCTTAAGCACTGCTTCAACAATACCGTCAGCGTCTTCCTCTGGAGGAAGCCACACCTTGAGGACCTCGAAGCCTGCACTTTGAAGAAGCTCATGCCATTGTCTTTCGGTGCGTTCCATTCCAGAATTAAAGGCCATCATTGTCATATCAAGCATTGCGTGAAAGGTTGAAGCGCCTTGTTCTGGGATAATCATCTCGTGGAGCAACAGCTTAGAATATCCAGGCTTCATAGATGCTTTGACTTGCGCAAGGATTTCCATGCACTTGACGTCAGACCAGTCATGAAGAATATGGTGGTAGAAGTATGCACGCGCTCCTACAAAATGATAAGCGAATGTTCAAAATCAGTAATCCAGGCAGGGATTCTATCTGATGTTTGGCGGGAAATGGTGAATGTGGCAACAGTGGCTGTCTCCCACTTGGGACGGATGCCAGCGCAGGGGGGCGGTAGACTTGTAAACAGCTCTTGCAGAGTACGCGTACAGGCTGCAAAGGCCTAGGTATCATTTTCCCGACACCTAAGCGAGCTTCCTAGGGCTTCCCAAAGCTCTGAAGTGGCACCCTCAAAAATAAAGGGAGTGCTTACCTTTCACGGGTTGCGACTTGAAAAAGTCGTATGGCATGAGCTCGATAGCGTGATCAAGAGTGCCGATCGCTTCTATGACCGGAGCGAGATCTTGAAGAACGAGGCGACCCTGGCGGGGGTACTTTTCATGGAATGCTAGTACATCATGACCTTTACCGCCGCCAACGTCTACCAACAACGCGGAATCTGCTATTGCCCCATCAAGGAGCCGTTCGGGCACTGGAAACCAATCGACCCAGTAACTTCTTGCGCCCATTGTATTCCCCATAAAGGTGTTGAAGTCCATAAGAACATCAGGAATCGAACTGAAAAAGTCGAATGTCGTCAGCTTGGTCTGAAAGGCGTATTGCATTAAGCCATCTTTGGGGTCAGTTGGGCATCGGTAGCCCGTTTCCCTGAGGTATTTAGGAGCCTTCTGTGCCGCGCCCGCCACCATATCTCCGCTATGTTGTGATTATGTTAGAACCTCAACTTTATGATAATAGCGCACTTGTGGCAGCGCATTTATGACAGCGCACTTACAGCATCCTATGGCCAGCGGCAATTGCGTTGATAGTCATGGCCTTCGTGACGGGGTTAGCTTGCCACAGTCGCTCGCCGACTTCATCAACTAATCCAAGCGATGATACGGATCTCAAGACCCTAACTAATAACAGTGTGTTAGCCTCCCTGGTGAGTTCTTTCTGATGAATAACACATACTGATCAGAAGTTCTTCACCACTTGACAGGGCTGCAAGTTCGGTCGATGAGATAGGTGCTCCATTGTTGGCAATATGCTTGAACAGCTCAAGATACACAGCTATCCTGATGGTCACGGGTACAATAGGCTGCGAACTTGTAAGTATATTTGTGCGTGACATAGGCAGGGTGCAAATAACTGGAATCATATACGGAAAAGGCTAGAGAGACGGCCACATCTTCTGGTTTCCCAAGGCTGGTAGTGAGCCTTTTGCTTAAGTGCAATGCCTCTTTCCTTGCGGCATGGTCCTCTTTGGATGAGAGGCGTGAGACAAGCTGGTGTAGCTGCTCAATGAGATTGACTTCTGGGTCAGAGGTCGCCATCGTGTTTGTAACTCTTGATTACAGGGGGTTGCCGATTGCTGTTGTGCAGTTGTGATATATAGCCTGGGTAGGTTGGCGCGCGGGTGGTTACCCAGAATACACCCAGCAATATGAAGAGGAGGGTGAATGTCTGTTATAAGTTATGCAGCATTGCTGCATGCAGTTCCCACAGCCTCGTATTGGTGATTGATGACTGACTACATGTAACCCAATTCTATCGTAGCATCATATATTGACGCTCTTGAGGATCGTATGAAGTATGGGACTTATAGCGGAAAGTGATAATTGTCTGGCTAGATACGAGCTTCCTTAGCTAGAGCCGGAAGAGTGATTATATACAGAGTGGAACGGAGGAAAGCTTCCGATAGAAGTTATACCGCCCAGGTGGCACGTTTCCTTGCTCCTACCTCCGAATGGAGCCCCTGATCTGCAACACATCAATCCGGCGTTTGGGAAGGATGCTCGTATCCCTGATATCTGGGACCAACCTACGTCTTAGGTCGACCGTGATTGGATGTTCAAGACCCATATGCTTGCCAACGTATATCTCATGTACATACATAACCTAACCACGTGAGCCTTCAGGGGCTGGTTGGGTTGTACGTTGGTTCTAGACTCCTTTTGTGGATGGTAGGACACAGAGTACATAGCCTGCTTTATGAAGTGTATGGAAGCAAGGGATTTCCTTGAGTGGCATCATGGGCTTGGGGGTATTGTAGCTTTCTCTAATCTGTACTAGATTAATCCTGTCCGATATATATAATAATAAGCAATTGTTACTAACAGCATATCTTTTGGCGTACTAGCGTATTCGACAAATCCATTCGATAGCTAACAGTGACGTTGACAGTGCCATGATTGCTTCGATCATTAAAACCATCCGGCTTCAGGCTATCACTGCCACTGATGACCTGGCGTGTAATGTTACCAACCCATATACCTAGATATATGCTCTGTTGAATGTTGGCTAATCCGTAATCTTTCTTGGCGATATAGGTGCTATGGCTAAACTCGCAATTGGGTGGACGTGCGTCCGCCCCAGTATACAACATTATACCTGTGAGAACTTGACTGATAAATCACAGGCTCGAGGCATATATCGTCCTCCTTGCTGTACCAATACCGAGCCTTCGGCCTCTCAAGGTGAAGAATGGCGGGTCTCAACGCACACCTAGTCGCGGCAGGGAGCTAAATTCATTTCACTCATGGAAGAGAGCCCGAGCCAGCAATCAAGCGAACAGTGGCCGACTCGACCCCTTTCAGGGATACACTGTACTCAACGAAATTAGCCGAACTGGCAGCCATAATCGAACCATCGAGACACCCTATTCTTCAGAGACTCCAAAAGATTCATTACGATTTTTATTAATAATATCGAGACGTTTAATGTTAAGAACATCCCAGGCTCCCTGCTTTTAGCTAGGTGTACTAGCGACGTCGATATCGTCGAAATAATAAAGGGGGCACAGCACTGCTATACAATGGCCCGTATTACTTAACAACCAGTATAGGGGTAAAGTAATGAACTAGTAAAAGCATGAATTGCTATGGAGTACTAGGGACTCCAGGGACTTCGATATAGTCCCTGGCAGTACTCAGTAGTCCTAAGGAGTACTGGGAACTACGTAACAGAGAAGAGAAAGGGAGCACCCAGAACAATCGAGATACAACTGCCAAATACAGAAAAATAAATGTCACTAGGTATAGAAGGAAAACTCTTAATACCAGAAAGAAATCGTAACTTCCACCTAAGCGCATGATTTCTCCCATAAACCACAGTTAACCTCCTAGGCACTATGTCTTCGATATATGATTTCATCTCTGGGCCTATCTTCTTCTTCTTCTTCTTTTTCCTTTGCTGGCGTCTTTGCTCGTGGCGTCTCCTGTCCCCAATCACGACTTCTCTCTTCCTCTTGCCATTTACATTTCTCATGAAGTTGTGGTGTCCACCAAGGAGGCTGGGGGATGTTCAAAGTACTGTATCTCTCATTAGAGGGTTGCGGGTCTCGGCGATGAAAGTTCCTATTTAGGATGTAGAAATGGTCATTATAGGGTACTCTGCGGAAGCACACTGTGAGATTCCTATGTCAGTGATTATCCTCTCGCAATGATCCAGCATCGGCTCCGTAACCTGGACACAAAGCTGTTGAACAGCCCAAATCATCCGCCAGCATGCGGAAGGACTCTCGAGCAACCAAGGAGAAGAGACGGTAACATTTTGGGAGCTGCTTACTAGAGATGCCTTGGTGGATACACTCGACCTCCACACATCGCTCGTTCTCCATGCCGTTCGCTAACTGCCGGCAAAGCTCGTGAAAAGTCGCGGTGTTGGGGCTGTATGGAGTGCCTCTACCAATGAGCACTATGTCGAGCGAGACGATTTTGCCCCCTTGCGATCCGTATTTGAAGGTGAGGCTCGATGCAGGCCACCATGCGTTCATGGTGGCCCTGCAGCGGAACTCGAGAGCCTGTGCTACTGATTCGGCGTGGGTCGCTTGAGCACGATGGTCAAATGTGTCCAGCCATGCCCACTGATGCTCGTTCAGGGCTGAGGGCACTCGCTCGAACTGGAGCGGGGCAATTGTAACTGGCTGCCCGAAATTGGCTCTTTGTTTGCCCTTGGGGTCCATGGTGTTGGTGGTTGGCGCCTTGCGCTCGTTGATGATGGTGGGAACCGGCTGCCGGGGTCTCTCGCGTAGGGTGTAGGTAATATTACAGAAGGCGGTGATGCTGAGATAAAGAGAGGAGGGAGATTCCTGTCGTGCCTCCTGCGGGCTATTTATATCATTCGTCTTGCCAACAGAAGATTGATCTCACATACTTGATGTCCTCAAGTGAATCTGAAGATAGGGGTTACACTGTGATTCACTCGTCCATCATTATCGGATAAGGCATGGGACACACATGATTTTTGAGAATGGGCCTGTCCAGCTTGATATTGTGTTATTCACTGATACTCATCCGATGTATGACCAACATTCTTCAAGGTCTAACTTAGGCGCGTTGTACAATGACCAAGTTCGAGGACTAGCCCTTGCTAATATACGCTTGTAGTCAAACCTCCAATATCAACGCTAAACTACGTATCTTCGGATATTCTTCCCCTCTCACTATTACCAGGCTGACAGCACAGGGATCGAGCACGTGGAAGGGTAGGCGATCATTCATAAGCACCGGCACGCTCCCTCGCTCTATCGAGGCATTCGTGGAACCGTCTGCAGGTATACGAAGTAACCCAGAGTTAGCAGAATGCGAGAAGTCAGAGGCTTGCCGCCGCAACCCCCTAACACCACAACCCCAGCGAGAAGGGGGAGAGAGGGGAGCAACTGCATAACACCACATGGATGCTCACTTACCTAATGTTCTCATCATGCTCCTCGTCCTCTTGAATTTCGGACAATGCGAGCCTCAAGTCCTTGGCTTGCAACGCAGCCTCGTCCCCAGGCCACCAGATGCGCCCGCGAACGTGCGAGTTGCGGTTCTCGACCCCGGGCTCAGCGGCACCGCTCTCGCCATTCCCGTTCCCCGGCTCTGGGTTCCGGTTCCGGTTCCGGTCGTGGTTTGCATCATCATCAACAACGTCATTAGTATTAGCAGCATGATCCGTGTATATAACGGCAGAGGTACCGGCACAGGCACCGGCACCGTTTCGCGGGTCTGTTCCTCCCCCCACGGGGCCAAAGTAGACCGTCCTCCTGTACAGCAATTCCGCCTCCGACAGCGGGAACGTCGCCGGACGCTGCTTCTGCTTCTCCTGCTGCCGCAGAAGCCAATGCCGGTGCCGAGCCATCCGGACGCGCCGTCGCTGTTCCCCGACCGACAATGCTAGCGAATATACCGCCTTCTTCACCTTACTATGAGCGGCGGTCATAGCCCCATTCTTAGCTGCGGTTCGGTCCGCTAGCCGCCGCTGACGTGCGCCTGCGCGGCGGCCGCGGATCCTGTCTTCGATCGGGGTCCGGTCATCATCGGGATTGGGATCGGAGCTCCGGCCACGATCACCGGTGGGGCGCAACGTTTGGATAACGTGGCTGCTGTTGTTTCCACTATCGCTGCCACGGCGGCGGTGGTAGTGCTGTTGGTTGCTGTAGTGGTGGCGACGATGGCGGTGATGGCGGTGATGTCGATGGTGGGATCTTGCTAGGATATTGTTACCATCATCCCTGTTACTACCCCTATAATCCAGATGGCTGCTGATAGCGGTGTAACGAGACTGGTGGTGGTGGTGTTTAACATCGTGGGAGGGTCGGATCATGCTAGGTGACGACTTGAGCCTCGTCTGCTCCTCGCGCCGCCTAGCGTCGAAGTACTCGCGCTGCAGGATGCCGCTTCGCAGCTTCTCGTCGAAATCCCGGGCCTTGGCCTCATGGCGCGCCTTCGACCTGCGCAGGAGAAGCCAGAGGAGGAATGCCAGGAAGCCGATGCCGCAGGTGGCGGCGACGGTTATGGCGGCTATAGTACTGTAGGGGAGGAGGGGGCTGGCTTGGACTGGGACAGGTGAGCTCGCCACCGCCGCCGTCGCCGTCGGCGTCTTTATTGCCGTTGTTGCTTGGTGTCGTGGGTTGTTGGTGCGTTGTGCGGGAGGGGGAATAGGGGTAGTAGTCGTAATGTTCGTATAACAGTGGGTCGTGTTTCGGCGGGCTTCAAGATGTTGGGAGGACTTGGCGAGTCCGTACTCGGCCAGCTGGGGAGATGATGCTGGGTAGGATTTACCACTCAGAAACATGGTGCATACAGTGAATGTGAAAAGTAGTTGCGAGGTGCTGAGGAAGTGTATCATCAGTCGAGTATGCTGTATCCGTTACGCCCAGTCTCTCTACAGTAAGGGGTAGCTAGGTCTATCTACGTTCGGTGGAGATATTAGCCTGCTTGACAATTGGGAGAACTGGATTAAGAGGGGGAGATAGGGTGGAGTGGGGGGGGGCGTCTGAAGAACGAAAGCCCCTTTCATAACGTAGATACCTATTCATACGTATAGCAGCCGTTGAGGACTTATACTATCGTCGAAACGTCCCACGGCGGAGATCAAATCGAAGCAAAAGTCGAAGGTTTTTCGCCTTTCATCTCGGTAGTGAGGAGTTCTACTGGATCTCTCGCTCTTCTCGATGGGAAATGATGAAGCCAGCCGCCGCACTAACAAGAAACTATCACAGCTGTCCAAAGCATGGGAGCGGTGAAGGGGCTGTCTCGTGTTCCGGATTCTTTCTTTGTCTTTGTCCTTCATGCCTGATTTAGGTGGCGAGAGTAAACCCCTGACTCGCCAACCAACCCCCCTTTCCATGACCACGCCGTAGGATGGGGGCCATTCTATCATCACAACAATTCATTAAGTAAACAGTGTCTATCACTCTGAGCAACTGATGATAGTAGTTCCTTCTGTCTGCTTGAACTCATGGTCCCATAGTCTTTATATACCTTCGCCGTGTTGGCCCCCACACTATAAAAACAGATGAAAGTAGATAGAGAGAACCATCAGGGCAAGCTTGACATGTCGACTCTGATAGTTCACTTCATTCACTCGCCTTACACAGTTCGCATTTGATAAAGGAGCCGCCAAGGGACCAGTTCCCCGGGATGGATGAAAATACGTATATTCTTTTGTTTTGTTCCAATCCAGATCCATAAAAGCTAGCAACCTAATCCTGCCGAAATACATGATCATATCTCATCTCAGTGGAATTCGCAGTAAAAGCAACTTACTGACTCGCCCCGCCCAAGTGTCATAACACCACAACCGCACCCGTGCATACCTATGCACGTACATACATGTTTTATGTTTGTTGCACTCTTTCCCACACCCCAATCAACCCGGTAATCCCCATCAGCCCAACCTAAAGATCCACGCATCGCCTAGCCGGGTATTGCTCTCGCTCAGCCCGCCAAACACCACCACGCCGCCCTCCTCGAGGTCGCCCAGCGGCGCACTCGCCAGCCAGCCGCGGGGTCCCGGGCCGCGGGCATCGAGGGGATCCTCGTCATCGTAAGGGCCCGCCTCGACGCGGGTCCAGCGGCCTTCGCCCGTAGGACGGCCGACGGCCTGCCACACGGCGCCTGTGAAGCTGGCAGCCGTGCCACCGAGCGGTGGCACCTGGAACGCCCAGATGTCGTCCCAGAACTGGCCTGCGCCATTGTGGCCCGTGCCCGCGGCGTTCGGCGCCCGCTCGCCCAGCATCAGCACCAGGTACTCGCGGCCCTGGGCGCCGAGCACGAGCTCCAGGCTCGCGACGCTGCGGTTCCCGGGCCACGGGTGGTCCGAGTCTCCCGTGGGCGCCAGCTTTCCCGTCTCGCTCTCCTCGGTCGCCTGCGCGGGCGCGGAAGCGGAGGTCGGCGTCGGCGGGACCAGGGTCTCCCAACCGCCGCGCGCGAAGATGCCGATCTCGCCCTTGCTGACGCGGTCATCGAACTCGTCGAGGCTCAGGTTCAGGACGTCCAACTGGCCGCCGAGCTCGGACTCGCCGTCAAAGCCGCCGAACCGGTAGAGCCGGCTCTTGGCGATGGCGAGGGCGGCGCCGCCGCGGGCGGGTCCGGGCGCCGAAGGCAGCTCCTTCCAGGTGCTGCTGCGCACGTCAAAGGCCCACACGTCTCCCGTGCGGCTGCCGTCCGCCAGGCACCCGCCGTGGATGATGAAGGTGCCGAACCCGGCGTCCTCCTCGTCGGTGGCGTTCGCCGCAACGCTGCCCGGTATCGGCCGTTGAGGGATGCCGACGTCGGCCGAGTCGCCCTCGGCCCACTGCTTCCAGCTCGCGCGGCGCTGCAGCGGCTTGATTTCGAAGTCACGCGGCTTGTCGGTCGCCACGGCCGCGAAATAGCTGCGCGCCGGAGGGATGGGGCTGGTGCGGTACGGGTCCAAGTACGTCCACGTGCTCGTCTTGGTCTCGAAGATCCAGACGCGGCCCCGCTCGTCGAGCGTGCTGGACCCCTCGGTGGAGCTGCGCCCCCCGAACAGGAAGATGCGGGTGCCGATGACGGCGGTGGCGTGGCCGATGCGCGCGCAGGGGACTTGGGGCGTGGCGTTCTCCTTGCCCTTGTCGGGTCGAGGGGTGGAAGGGTAGGACGAGGGCTCAGGCTCGTCGGAAGAGGCGAGCGAGACGTCGGTGAGCGGGTCTCGGAGCTCGGCGGCCGTCTCGTCCTCTTCGGAAATGGAGGCGGAATTGAACTGAGTCTTCGGCGACGGTTTGGGCTTCACGGAGTAATAATCTGCCGGGGCGCTATTAGCGGGTAAGACGAGGACGTGCATGTCGTTGTCCACGGGCTTGCGCGGCTCGACCTCCCCGCCGAAAACATAGGCCCGCCCCTCGACGACGTTGAGCGAATGGGAAGACCGAGGCAGGGACGGAATGTCAATGTGCTGCCAGGTGCCTTTCATCGTGTTGGGGCCTCCCTTCTTGTGGGAATAGCGTGGCATTGACGGCATGTTTACATGAGGCATGTGTGGCATGTGTGGTAGATTCTGTGCAAACGAGTTTCCGAGATCCGTCGTCCGGCGTTTGAGCTTAGCAAACGACTCCATCTTTTGTAAGTTCGCTCTTTCAAAGAGATCAGAGGGTGACGACAAGAGGCACAAAGAACATGCAACCAGTATCAAATAATATGATCAAATAATATGAGCAGGAGTAAACGGGATGTGAACCAGAACAGACAGCTCAGTTTTGGTTGTGCAGATGTAGATGCAAATGTAGATGTAGATGTAAGGAAGTAAAGAGCTTCCTAGCTGCCTAGGTACGTAAGTATGTAGGTGATTACCTAGTCGGTTGTTCCTGACTTGCACCTGGTTCCTTCAGTCCCAGGCTGATCTGTCTTACAATGTGACGTAAGATTGAGGGGGGCTGTACATAATCCCTGGAGCTGCTTCTTTGCGTTACATTCATCCATGTTCATCCATGGATGTCACAAACAACTGGAGCTAGGAGCTATAAGGCAAGTACGAATAGTGCTAAACGTGCTAAACATGCTACATACTTCGTAGTAAACGTGCCGATACACAAGGAATAAAGGAATCCGCAAAAGGCCAGATGTTGGTTGTTGGTATCCGATAATCCACGGGCACCAATTCGCCCTTTTTGGTTTCACATGCTCGTATTCAGGTGAGCCCCAGGAGACTATACCCAGAAGCCGGTGCTGCCTTGTCCCTTATTGCACTGCTGCATCATCGCTGCCATCGTAGCTCCAGGGTCTAGACTAACTTATAAGTAGACCGTCTCTCCATGTGGGCTGTTTTTAAGTGGGATGATGCTAAGCACCTAATATATTCTAGCGGGGTCAACGTCGTCAGAGGCTCCAGCTACGCTTCCGAGGTTCCAAATATAGTGATAGTGAACAGTGAATATATCACAGCCCATATTGCAGTTAACTTCATACTTAGCTCTGGAGCTATACAATAAGCTCCAGCTCTGCGCTTTGTTGCGCCAAATAGGATATGCTTTTGCATTGCTCCCAATTCCCGATATAACATATTTATAAGGGTGGAGCTTAGTAGGACTATACACTCTACCGGTAGTTCCGAAGCTGCCATAGTAAGATTATGTAGAAGAGAGATGATAAGACATCATACAAGTGATAATATATGACTATGTAGCTAGAAACCCGCCTGGTTGTAGATCCAAGGGGCCTTTCTCCTCCACAAACCTAAAGACATACTGGCAGCTTCGGTAGTCGATAGCACTCTGGCTTCCTGGCGGTTTGAAGCATCAGACTGTAGCCCTCTCCAACACATAGCTCACGGTAGGTATATCTAATTACCTGCTTGATCTCTAATGGGGGAGACAAAGGATAATTTATGCTTGACATTAAGTGCCCAACCTCTATCAACTGCAGCTATATAGTCTTGCCCCGGTATGTAGCAGAGGGAGACAGATTATGAGGAAAATGGCGATAGAGAAGGATATTTGCAGACTAATGGGAAATGATGGAGAAGGGCAGGTATCAAATGGAAAAGTTTCGGATCTCGCCAATGTTTCTATCCCGTTTTACAGTAATGAGTATCAAGTAGTTGCTGAAGTATATCTCATACTCGTTCCTAAATACGTGCCCTCAGGATCTTGCACCACGTACTGATGCTCACTTACGCAATCGAGGAGCTGTAATGAGATATCGTATAGCCACCCGCCGCCACTATCAAAAAAGGCCAGACGGTGTCCTCCCCACCGTATATGGGTAGGTACGGATCTGGATATCCCGGACCACGGACGAGCGAGAAAACACCTGGCTGGTGTGAACAGACCGATGAGATGGCACGACATTCGAATCTCTGGAAGGGTCAATCGATCAACAACAATTGCAGAGTGTATGTACAATGGGGCTTCCCCAGCAGGCTAGCTACCTAGCTTTCAGTCGACGTCCCCCTTTCTTCTTCTCCTTAGTCTTCTTCTCGTTTGATGCTTTCGAGGCTCACTCCGTCGTCTTGCCGTGTTCTGTCACTACCTCACAAATCCGCCCTCGTCTTCTCGATACCCCACGGCTCATCCTTCAGGTTCGTTTGCCCCGCGCTATTCTCGCAGGTCTGGCGACCGCTCAGGGGGCCGGGGGCGGGCACGTTCTTGGCAGCAGCACCGCCACCACTGGTAGCGGCCGTCTTCAGGGCGGTCAGCAGCTGCTTGGTGGTCTCGGGCGTCAGATCCTCGTAGTAGTCGTCGTTGATCTGGATCATGGGCGCGTTGACGCAGGCGCCCAGGCACTCGACCTCGATGAAGGTGAACAGGCCGTCAGCCGTCGTCTCGCCCTGCTTGATGCCCAGCTGCTCCTTGACCGCGCTGACGATCTTGTCGCTGCCACAGCCGCCTAGCTGGCAGGGTGTCTTTTGTGTTGGAACGGATATGTTAGCACTCCATTTCTTCCTTCTCCTGACGATAGTAAAACGCTTGCTTGCGATCTGCTCCCAGCGAACGGAGATCGCAACCACCTCATCTCGCTAGTGCGATATACCCCCAATTCTAGAGAGGGGAAATAGCACGTATATGTGTATATATATGCGCATGTATATATAGGACCGGGCATGTCGGCATGGAACCAGCACAGGAAGAACATCACAGGAACTTACCGTTGTGCAGACCTGGACGTGGTACTTTCCGACGGGCGACCGGTTGTACATGGTGTAGAAAGAGGCGACCTCGTAGACGCGCGACGGGGGCATCTCGAGGAGGCGCGCGACCTCGTTCATGACGCTGATGGAGGTGAAGCCATGCTGGCGCTGGCCCAGGTCCAGCAGGGGCATCACGGCGGCCTTCTTGTATTGCGGCGGGTAGCGCTTGAGGATCTCGGCAATGACGGTCTCATTCTTGGGGCTGAACTTGAAGGGGATGTCGGGGTTGTTGTCGGGCGAGTTCCTGTGCTGTTGGTGTTGCGCAGGAAGGTTAGCCGGGGTGTGAACGTAACGGGCTTCACGAGGCAGAACAGAGGCAGACGACGAGTACGGCAGCGAGTATCGAGCGAGACACGAGCGCTGAATGAGAGGTAGGGCCAAGGGACATGCCGCTTTGAGGGTTACCAACATACCACGGCGAGAGCAGCACTCTCCCTGGGACTACCGGCCGTGAAGGCCCGGACTTGTGGAATATGCCGCCGTGGAGCTCGGCATGCAGAGCGGGCGGCTGTTCTGGACAGTAGTGGGCTCAATTTCGACGCCATCGTGAAGGTGCTGGGAGACTGAATAGGGCAAAGGAAAGGACGGAAAGCTGCACAGATCGAGAGTTGGAGATACTTGGTTGATTTGAATACCTCAATTGATGCAGTGATGACTGTAGTTAATCAAAGCGATGTCATTGGCCCGAGAGCCCACAAAAAAGGTATCTTACTAACCACCAGTTCACAGCAGCCCTGGAGACATGCAGCCCAAATGCGCTGATGCGATAGTGGCCCACATCTTGACTCTAGGCTGTCACCTGTAGACTTCCTACGCTGTAGCGTATTAGTGGCAGTGTGGAACCCTGCTAACCAAGCAGCCAGGCAGGAGTTCTACATACATACAAGTACGTAGGTTATCACCTGCAGTTAGGAGACAGATTCACTGGCAAACAACAATCCTGATAAAACTCGAACGCCTATTACTACCTACTTAAGCATGTACTCAGATACTGACAGGAAACAGGGAAGTTACCGTGTTATCCCAGCTCGGCCTCTCGACAAGTTCCGTGGGCTAGATATCGCAGCCAGGGTATATATCGACGCATTATTATCTACATACATATGTAGGATCCGAAGCCTACAGGAGTAAAAGGATCGTGTCATTCAAGCCTTTATATATAACCACTGAGGCACGCACCTCGCCAAATCCAGACAGTTTCCGAAGCAGCTACTATGGCCGGTGAAATATTAAACAAACGGAAAACATCTGCCATCCGCCATCAGGCCGCGATATACTAATTTTCCAGCGCCGTCCCATTTGTTGTGCCGGAGCCCATCCGCTTAGGAAATCAAAGGAAAACACGTTCCCATCCTTACTACTCGAATCTCGGCCAGCAGCTAAAGACTGGGCTGAGCTGAGCTCATTCGTCTGCCTTCTCAGCTTCTTCGGCCTTCTTCTCCTCGTCCTTTTCCTCGGCAGCTTCACCGTTAGTGGCCTTCGCTTCTTCAGCCGCAGGCTCTTCTTCCTCCTTGGCCTTCCCATCGGCGGTCTCCTCGACTAGCTTCTTGACGGCCTCGACAGTAGCTGCAGGACCGCCGGGCTCGGCGATCAAGACCTTGCCAGCCTTGTCCACGGCGAACACGCCTCGAGTGGTGCCCTTGGGTGTTTTCTTAAGACCGATGGCTTGGATCAACGTGGCGCCAGGGTCGCATAGCAAAGTGTAAGATAGGTTCTGCTTTTGCTTGAAGGTCGTGTTGGCTTTAGGAGAGTCCGTCGAAAGGCCGTAGATGGCGAGACCACCAGCAGTTAGGGGCTCGTAGGCGTCTCGGAAGAGACAGGCTTGGTTCGTGCCTGTATATCAAGTTAGGCCTCCGTGACTAAACATGTCGCGTCTCACCCTCATCATAATGCTTACATCCAGGGGTAGAGGCTTTGGGATAAGTGAACAGAACAACACCAGACTTGCTCTCATCCACAAGAGCCTTCAGTGTTGTCTTGGTGCCATCGTTGGTCTCGACCTCGCCGCCGAAGCCATCGAGGGTGATAGTGTCACCGACAACGGGCTTGGCGGCAGGCTTGGATGAGCCATTAGTCTTCTCGGTCTTCTCAGGTTCCGCAGGTTTCGCCTTCACGGCTTCCTTGACCTTCGTAGCCACCTTCGTAGCCTTGGTTGTCTTCTTACGCGCCGGTTCCGGCGGAGGCGCAGGTGCTTTGCGCTTCCGGAGTTCAGGGGCCATGGCGAGGTTGCGGGATACGAATCAAGGCAATTTAAGAGGAAATCTACGGTTTCAAGATGCAGCGCGGAGTCGCTGGGAGTTGGCGACCGGTTTCGGGCAAAAATGAAGGCAGGCGATGTTGTTTTGGGGGAAGGGTTGATGGGGGAAGCGATGGGGGAAGGTCGGCTTGAGGTCGACGAGGTTACAGGTAAACAGGAGGTTATCCTAGGAAGGGACCAATCACGCTAGACTATCACGACAGCCCTGCACCACGGGGAACGGGGAAGCAGGGCAGGGATGGGGGTTCATTTTAATTATAAGAGGGTAGCACAGGACTGTCGCCCGTCGCCCTTCCATTGCAGGTATCAGTGCAGGTATATCCGACCCGATAAGGTGCGATCGATCCTTCTGGGCTATGGTTGCTGAGCAGCCTGGCAACGTTAACGTTTTTCTGGAGGTCCGGCATACGCGCTCGAGCCAATTTGCTCGAAAAGAGCGAAGAGGTTGGGCCACAGGCCAAGGGCCACGGCTCCTCTCCTGCTCGCGGGGATGTTGCCGTGCCTGCTTGCGCTTGTGCCTGGTCTGGTGGGTGGTTACAGATTGGGAGGGAAGAGCAGGATCTGAGTGGTCGGATTTTCTAGCGGCTTAATGAAAAAGCAATGGAAGCTGGGGGTGGAAGAGGTGGAAGCCTGGACCAGTGGAAGGCGTCGGGAAGAGGCAGGGATCGGTAGTAATGTTAGTCCGTTATCACGATAACTACTTCGTAAGTACGTATCCAGACAGCCAAATACCTCGTACCTTTGAGGACCTCGCTCCAGCCCTACAGTGTTCTACACAGTCTGTCACTGTACATACGCGTAGCAGATCGTCACGGGCTGTAACGGGCCCGCTGGCCCGTCATAATCTTCCTCGAGCCTCGAGATCGTCGTCCTCGATATCCTCAATAACACACGTATGTGAATGTAAAAACGTCATCTTGTTGGAACAGTCCGAAGTGTCGAACTACAGCAGCAACTCTCAATATCTCTGATCATAGCAGGCGTATACGGTTGAAGTCTATCCGGTTTGTACTGGTTTGAGCAATCATGATGGCCGGTTTCGCGAGTTATGGCTCATTATACGTGATGGGTTGTCATGTTTTCAAGTCGAATTAGTCCTTTGCTTCATAGACGAGATTGGTTATTACTATGTAAGCCAGCACTGCCATACGTGTATTTACGTGCTACCAGAAGAAGCCCATCGCCCCGTCTCATACATGGGCGTCTATCTGTCTATGTACCTTCTTCCGTTGTGTGAATGTACAAACAGTTGCTCCCACCCGAGCGTGCCTGTTCGGTTCGAGGAGGTCATCAGACCATCACCGACCAAGCCCAGAGCCCATGCCCAGCATGCCCCCTATCCTAGGTAGCGTCACGACGTGGTGTCATGTACCTACATATAGACGACGTATGTCCGCCTGCCCGCCTCTGCTCTTTCCTGCTCACAGCTGCACCTCATCCCTATACACAGCCCCATCCTTCATGACGAACTTGACCTTGCGCAGCGCGCCCAAGTCCAAGTCCCTGCCGAGCGCGCCATCGACGGCCACGACATCGGCCGCGCACCCCTCCTCCAGCACGCCGAAGCGGCGGCCGCACCAGTCGCCGCCGCAGGCCTCCCAACCGCGCAGCGTAGCGGCCTGCAGGACGTCGGGGACGGGCAGGCCCGCGCGCGCCAGCAGCTCCAGCTCGCGGGCGTTGTCGCCGTGGGCGATGGCGCCGGTGTCGCCGCCGGCGGCGATCCTCACGCCGGCGTCGAAGGCGGCGCGCGCGTGGGCCAGGATGCCGCGCAGCACGGCGTCGTCGTACGACACCTCGTAGACGGCCAGGGTGGGCACGAAGATGGTGCCGGCGTCGCGCATGGCGGCCACGGCGTCGCCGCTGGGGATGTACCCGTGCTCGATGGTGGTGACGCCCGCGCGCGCCGCCATGACCACGGCCGCGGGGCTCTGCGCGTGCGCCGACACCGGCGCCCCCGACGCCCGCGCCTCCGACACCATCGCGTCCATCTCGGCCTGCGTGAACAGCAGCACGTTCGGGTTGCGCGAGTTGTTGAACGGGTGGCTCGCCGGCGGGAACTGGATCGGCTCGGCGCCCGGCCAGGGCGAGGCCGGGAACCGTCGCGCCCGCTTGCGGTAGTCGGCATAGAACTTGACGATGTCGGCGCCAGCTCCCACTGTGGACTCGGAAGAAGAATATTGGTGGTCAGCGACTGTTTCTATCCATACAATGCAACATACAAGGTGATGATGATGCGGTCGAGAGCATCTTTGATTAGGTAAGGGAGAGAGGGGTGAAGGAAGCAAAAGCCGGTCCCAGTCCCAAGGTATGCATGAAAGATAGAAAAAAGAAGGAAACATCACTCACAGCGTCTCCGCACAGCAGCGCGCACGCCATCCACGCCGTCGGCGGGGTCCGAGATGCGCGGGACCTCGAGGCCGGAGCCCGGCAGGGCGTTCTCGCGGCGGAGCTCGTAGCCGGCGCTCGAGGCGATGCACTCGGTGGCGACGTACATGCGGGGGCCGGGGGTCAGGCCGCGGTTGATGGCGTCGCGCAGGTTGGCGTCGGCGTCGCGCAGGCCCTCGGTGCCCAGGTCGCGGTACGTGGTGTAGCCGGCCTGGAGGGCGGCGCGCGCGTGGTTGACGGCCCGCACCGTGCGCTCCACGGCGCTCTCGTCCCGCATCTGCGACAGCGACGGCGCCTCCGTGTACGGGTGCAGGAAGATGTGTGTGTGCGCGTCGACGAGGCCCGGGAGCACGGTCAGGCCGCGCAGGTCGATAATGGTGGTGGTCTTGGTCTTGTTGTTGGCGCTGTTATCGGGGGAGGAGAGCAGCTCGTCATCTGCTTCCTGCTGCGCTTCGTCTCGCTTGTAGGTCCGGGTGATCAAGCCCGTCTTCGTGTCGACGACGAGCGAAATGTCGGAAACGAAGCATTTCTTCTTCGCGTCGAACAGAGATGACGTGTGGATCGTGATCTCGCTCGCCAGCTCCTGCGGTGCGATGTCTCGTCCCATGGTGACGGTGTTGTTCGTTGTTCAATTGATATCAAATGTCTAATCTGAAGTGGTTGGGTTGAGATGACCGGTTGATGATATGTAGGTAAGATGGAAAAATGATGGAGGTTGGGACGGACGAGGTTATGCCTAAGTGGTTTAAGTATCAATCTTGGGTGCCAGCAAGGTAGACTCACTAAACCACCAGAGTGTTTGCTGGAGGTATTCTCCTTGGGCACTTATTGATCGTATGTGCAGCGAAGAACTAAAGTCAGATTGCAACCTATTGTGCTTCAACATCTAACAATGTAGTATCACGGTATTGTGGGGTCTCGATCCCTCGAATAATGGCAGAGAGATGGACAAAAGGCTCTACGACGGCATCTACGACTTGTTCCTAATGCTTGCACAGCTTCTGTTCAAACTTTAGTGTGTACACGAAATTGATCATGTCTCCTCTATTGAGCTCATCTATTATGCTCGTCCTGTTGTCCTCATCCTGGTTTGAAGTACCCCAGGTTCTTGAATAATCAAATCCACTAGATCAGGAGAATCGCCATTGTCGATATCTGACCCCTATTATGCCATAGCAAACAGCCCACCTCGGTCCTCAATCGTGGCAATCATCATAGTAGAGGCATCTCCTATTCTTGCGTCAAATAAGACCCGCACATTCATTAAAAGTATGGTCTACAAGGTGCAGAACATCCACCCACACCTACCAGTTTCTGCGACGTATCAACATCGACGGTTTTGGCAACCGTTATGCCCCTTTGTCTATCCACTGGAGACACCTCGTGGGGGGAAGACAAATACATTGGAGGGAGGAGTGGA
This sequence comes from Diatrype stigma, assembly GCA_022225965.2. NCBI lineage: Eukaryota > Fungi > Ascomycota > Sordariomycetes > Xylariales > Diatrypaceae > Diatrype > Diatrype stigma. The sequence goes on from JAKJXP020000057.1 coordinate 107,892, forward strand.
AGAGATGACTGGGATATTTCGCATTGACAGCCTAGTCAAGGTGTTTGGTGAGTCCTTCATGAAGAATGTTTGGCTCGAGTGTATTTATCAGAAATGGTGTTCTCGTTTGCTTACCGGGAACGACGTGGCTAGCATTTATATAGTCATGGGTTTTGTGGTAGATATTGTACGAGGTTATCACTGGAGCATTCCACGTTGAGAAACAATGGACCGATGCCGGCCCCTATAGTAGATTGTAGTAAAGCTCCCAGGGAAGTAGGGGAAATATCTCGTGAATTGTTTATCTCATGATTCGATTTTCCTTCTGAACGATATTCCTTTTGCCTCTCCCATCGTATCCCCTATCTTGAAACGACCGACTTCTGCTTTTTCACCCCCGCTCAATAGATTTCCTCGTCTCAAAGTTCAACAATCTATGTAAGTCAGTGTGTGATGCAATTACTGGTTAACACGCAATTTCCCTGAATACCCCTCGCATATGATGTGCGCTCCTGTAATACATCTTCAAGCAACAATTTTGTCCCAAGCAGCCCCTTTCAATCTCTAGCGGAAGCATAATAGATCGCACATGTGATCACGATATCACTCGTGGAGTTAGTCGTCATCCTCGCGTGAATGCCCGGCGCTAACCTATTTTTCTGTAAGTATGTATGTAATGTATTCGTGGTGGTAGGAAGGTTTCTATACGCGAATCGTGCCAGTGCCAGTCAAGCCCTCGGACCAGAAGCCGTCGAGGGATAGAGTTGACCGCACGAGGTTTCTGTCGTGAGTGAACAACAACCAGAGCCCAAACACAGGTTTGGCCAGGAGGTCGAGTATAGCGTAGGCGATAATCTCACCGTCCACGGTCGTGATACGAGCACCATCGGCAATACCCCAGACGCTGTGGTTAGGGTTGTTAGCATGCAGGTAAGCATCACATACATCAGTTGGGGTACCGGACTTACATGGGATAGATGGTCCAGATAACGAGAGTGTACAGGGAGAGCGTCCCAAAGAAGGCCCTCGTTCGATTGTCCTTGTCGGCTACGGCGTTGCGGCCCTTGTATGCCAGCTGATAGATGATGGTCAAGTAGGATACGCAGGCGATCGCATACCAACCCCATTTCTGGGCTTCGAGATGACTGAGGGCGGCGAAGAGGCTGGCGAGGATCATGATCACATCGGCCACTACCGTGACGAGGATACTGTAGCCACTCAGCCCAGCGAGAAGGGATAGGTCTAGGAGCAGGAGTGGCGTAGTCAAGGCCCACTACACAGAACTCTTTAATCAGTTATCGCTGCCCCGAAGATCGAGCATCCTGCAGAGCACTACCGGGAGTACTCGAATTGGAATTGGAATTGGAATTGGAATAAACTCACGTCAACGTAACGGGCCCAGTAGACCTGGCGCTTCGTGATCTCGATGATGGTGTGACTGCTATTCTCCGAAACCAAAACCGTATGTAGGTCTACGCCGCCTCCCGTAGCCATGGCAAAGTACGACAAGAAGGCGATAGTGGTGATCAACGACGTGATGAAGTGGAACAGGCGTTTTTGCTGCGCAATCAGTCGTCAACATCTTCCGGCCTGAATGCGACCCCCAGCTCTTGGGTGGCCTTTGTGGAGGGACCTACTATTGGGACTCTTGCAGCCAGAACGTAGAATACGAGTGAAGAGACGCCCATGAGGACGCATATAACCCTACCGATCTATGTCAGCTCCGAGAAAGGCAATATCGGGAATCAAGACTGACCAGAGCGTCGTGTGTCCCGTCGCAGTGGCATCTTGAGTGAAGATCAAGGGGACAGGATCTGGTTTGATAGTAGGTAAGGGCGTCGGTGTAGGTGTTGCCTTCATTGTCGTTGTAGGCAACAGGAGGCTCGTAGCTCCCTCGAGGACTTGATGAGGCATGATCATGTTGACTGACGGCTATACTGTCCTGGTATTTGTTGTAGTTGACACAGAGCCGACTTCGTTGCTATCAGACTGGGGACTGTTATTGAGAGAGTAAACAACATATACTACCTCTGGGAGGATAGTTAATCTGTGTTGGATATACTACCACTATATGGATCTAATAGGTTCCTACCTCCAAACAGATGACCTGAGACACCAGAATGGTGTCGTCACTACCTAGGTATTGTCCTTTTGTACAAGCTGATTCAGCCAATCGGAGGAATGCATTCCTTACGAATAGGGCAATCAGCTGTTGTGCTCCCACAACCTCTGAGATCTTCCCCAAACATATGCGGTTGCCTAAAGGTTAAAGCCTACCTAAGCATATGAAGCCTCATCGGTAAGCCTTATCCCGAGCTTAGCCTTGATTATAAAACTTCCAAGTTGTTCACCGGTCAGCTGCCCACACACCTACCTACTTTGATACCTCGAGAGAGCCTATGTCCCACGGATCAAACTGCTGTGGTAATGCCGTGGACAAGCCGAATATAGCACTTCAGCAGCTCACAGAAGATTCTCTGCCAGGAAGCGTTCAGGCAACCATGTAAGCAGGCTGTGATAGGACTGCATAGGGGGTTGCCAGATAGAACTGCTCCGCCACATGACGTGTCAGGGTATAGAGGAGATAGAGTTTCTAGGCTTACGCACATAGTAGTACTCATATCGGTATCATTTGGTGTCACAGATCGATATATAGGTACAAGGCCAGCATGGTGATTCAATGGAACCTGTGGGGATTGTAAAGATGACGCGAGGAAAGGAATATTTTGGTTTCAAAGGCAGCATAAGCATGTAAGTGCAATCCGTGACGTAACAGCGCGTATTGCCCCTAGGTATTGCCCCTAGGTATTGCCCCTGACACCAAGCCCAGTCATCAAGCAATAGTCTAAGGTCAACATAATTTAATTCACAACATCGAACAAACACCCTGACTACAACCAAGCCTCATCATACCGAACGGTACTCAAGAAAACTACAACATGTGCTGCTGCAATTGGTATAATGGAAGGTCTGCCAACTTAAAGCTAACTACACCTACCTGGGCAGCTGGGTAAGCAATTGAGTTAACCATTCCAGGCGACTTATACACCCTACAGCGGCAACTTGCCTGACTCAAGCCCCAATAGCCCCGCTGCCCCGCCATCAGCCACTGCAGGTGCTGATCCATAGCATTTCCCCAGACATTTATTAGGGCCCCTCCAATTAGGTGCCCGAGCTCGAGTTAGCGTTAGCTAATCAATCAGCTCCCCTCCATCTCCAGCTGTCTAGGTACTCAGTAGTATGTACATACATACATACCTAGCTACTGGCTGCATACCTGGGAATCACAAGGCTGCAGTGGTAGACAGCCAGAATAGCTCGGCAAGGCAATAATGCGACGATAAAACATAAACATTAAACGATTGACTGATTCTTCTTCATTTGTCCCAATCTTCTACTTCACCAAAGAATTCAGCCCATCTACACATCCCCCGACACCCACCATGGACCAGTACGCCGTCGTGCTGCTCTCCTTCCCACCCGACTTGCCCGACTCGCCAACCCCACATGATCATGTTGCCTACGACGAGGCCGCCAAGAACCATCTCAACCAGCTCTCGCACATACTGAAGGAGAACTCCGTGGACCTCATAACTTTTGGTCCGCAGCTTCTTGACGTAAGTTCTCCCCGTCTCTCCCTGTGTTCACCACGGCCCACGTATGAGCTAACCAATCTTGCCGCAGCTGCTCAACCCAGCCGTGAACTCGCTGTCATACCTGGCCGTCCTCCATACCCTCGTTCTCCCTGGCTTAGCTACCTCCGCTTCGCGTGAGTACCTTCTGGAGAAGCTCGTCATATTCCTGCTATCGTTCGACAGCATACAGACCCGATATGCCGGAACCCATCTACAGGACATCTTCACTGCTGCTGGGAATGGCCAGTTATTGCCTGCAAGTTCATCTGATTCGCCCCTTTTCCTCCTCCTTGCAACGTGAATCTGACCACATCATCACAGCCTTCGATAGCCGTCGAAGTCCTGGCCACAGCCATACTCAAGCTCGACCCTACAGGCAGCATGCTCACTTCCTCCCACGTCCTCCTTGCCAGGCTTGCCTATAACACCGACAACATCGAAGGTGCTATGCCGGTCATTGATAAAAGCATCGTCTTCTACCCCGGCATGGCGAACCGCGGCGATCCCAAATACCTGTGCGACCCGAACCTGCCTCCGCCAGCTTACATATCCCGGGAGAGCGGCCTTACCACGGTCCTCAAGCCCCAGAACGTCATGGAATACGATATGTTATGCGGCATGATCTACTGCTCGAGACGGGAGTGGGCGAAGGCGTGTGAAGCGTTCGAGCGAATCGCCACCTTCCCCGCGCGCGAGCACGGCGTGACGAAGATCATGGTCGACGCCTACAAGCGATGGGTGCTAGTCAATCTACTATGGAAAGGATCCTGCTCCGAGAACCCGTCGCCCCTGTCCTCGAACGCCGCGCACCGGTACTACGAGGCCCTCGGCAAGCCGTACACGACCCTCGCCTCCCTCTTCCCCTCCGAGGACGCGCCGGCGCTCAAGAACGAGTTCGAGGCGAACACCGCAGTCTGGCAGGAGGACAACACGGTCGGCCTCGTGCAGGAGGTGCTGGCCGCGTACCAGAAGTGGCAGGTGCTGGCCCTGCAGCAGGTGTACTCGAAGATCTCGCTCGCCGAGGTGCGGCGCGAGACGCGCAGCGCCGAGACGGGCGAGCACCTGCCCCGGGACGAGGACGTCGAGACGCTCCTCCAGAACATGCTCCTCTCGGGCATGCTCAGCGGCGCGGTCGAGAAGAACGACGACGGGACCCGGTTTCTTACGTTCCTGCCGCCCGTCACGGCCGCGTCCCTGTCCGAGCACGCGTTTGCCAAGGAGATCGCCGCCACGGCCCTGCGCCTCCGCGAGCTGCGGCCCCTCCTGCGCGTCACGGACGACCGCCTTGGCACCCACAAGGAGTACATCCGCCACGTCATTAAGGAGTCCAAGCGGGACAAGTCCTCTTCCTCCGTCGACCCTTCCCCCGGCGGCTTTGGCTTAGGAAGTGGCATCGGCGGCGGCTTCCAGATCGAGGTCGACGACGAGGACTTGATGGGCGGTATCATCTCGACGAGTTAGTAGACATCGGGCGACTCCTGATGATTCCCTCGAGCAACCATGCGATGACCAAGCCGGGGATGCACACCATTCCTCGATGGAGGGGCTGTTATCGATCATCTCGATAGAATGACGAGCCGGCCAGTCAGCTATAGCCTATGAAAGCGGGGCTAGCAGAGTTATTTGGACATGGTTGGTAGCCTGGCATTACGATACCATATCATGGCCGACTGCAGATTTACACTGCATTACACTGCCATTACATTGCATAGCATTGCATGACATGGCATTACATTTACGAGGCAACGGCGTCGAGAGTGTGTATGAATTGAGAGTCAGGGGCGTAAAGGAAATAGGTCAATTAAACACACAACGGGCTTAGGACGCGGGTCTGTGGTCTTGTTTGTTACTGGTATTGCCCCCCCCCTTCCTTTCCCCCCCTTTCCCCTCCTTATGGGAAAGGTATGAGAAAACACGAAACGAATGAATGAACTTCGATAGACAGACGACCAATGGCTGGATGCGTGAACTGATGGATTATGCATGGACGGACGGGCTTGAAACCCGCTCAGACCGGCCTATTTCGAGGCATCAATATTATCAATTAGATGCGTATACAGTCATCACTGCCTATGTGGACGTAATGTGTGATTTTTACTATGAAGAGCGCGACCAAATAGATTCCATTATTAAATAGTCTTCTGACACCGAGTAGGTATGCGCGGTATAGAGTGGGAAAAGGGGGGCGGGGAATTTAGGGGTTAGGGGGAGGGGAGGTTGCATACGATCAATCTGTTGAGTAAATCGGCCACGACAACCTCGAATTGTTCTTAAGCATGCAATGAATTCATTTAGTCGGGATTCTCTCACTCCCTCTCAACGGCGACTTTCTTTACAAGATTTCCTGATTAACAATTTGGTATCTATTTATACATAAAATCCCCGTTTCCGTAGCATTTGCACATACACACACACATCCACACATAAACTCTTCCAACTTGCTTGCCGGTCCAACATGTATTATTTATCTATCTAAATGCAAGATACACTAGACCTGCAATGCGGCCTCCTCCCTCGCGGCATGGCTCCCCTTCCTCCAGCTCTCAGTATGGTCCTTCATCCGCGCATCCCCACCAGGCAGGGCCTTATCGCGACCGGCCGGGCCCCAGCCGCCGCCCCCCGGCGTGTGGATGATGATCCTGTCGCCGGGGTTCATGGGGGCGCTGTTCTTGGCCCCGAGGTTGATGTACCTCTCCTCGTACTCCCCCTTTCCTTCTTCTTTTCCTCCTCCCGCCTCCTCCTCCTTTTCTGTCTCGCGGGGCTTCGGCACGCGCCGGACCCAGACGTTGAGCCCGCACTGGGCGTCGCCGCCGCCGGCGAGCCCATACGGCCGGTACACGCGGCGCTCGCTGAGGATGGAGACCTGGACGGGGATGCGGAACTCGATGTCGCGGACGACGCCGTCGCCACCGCGGTGCTGGCCGGCGCCGCCGGAGCCGGGGCGCAGCGCGAAGCGGCGCAGCACGACGGGGTAGCGGCGCTCGAGCACCTCCGAGTCGGTGATGCGCGTGTTGGTCATGTGGGTGTGGACGCCGCTGGTGCCCTCCCAGTGGGGGCCGGCGCCGCTGCCGCCCGCGATGGTCTCGTAGTACCCGAAGCCGCGGACCTCGGCCTCGCCCGACACGTTGCCGCCGAACCCGAACGTCAGGTTGTTGCAGTCGCCCTGCGAGGCGGCGCAGGCCTCGAAGGCCCGGAAGATGACGTCGGTCACGCGCTGCGACGTCAGCACGTTGCCGCCGACGACGGCCGCGCCCGCCGAAGGGGACAGCAGCGACCGCGGCGGGATGCGCACCGTGATGGGCCGCAGGCAGCCCTGGTTGAGCGGGATGTCCTCGGAGATCAGGCAGCGCAGGCAGTAGATGATGGCCGAGTACGTGACGGCCTCGGGCGCGTTGATGTTGCCGTAGACCTCGGGGCCCGTGCCGGCGAAGTCGAACACGGCCTCGCCCTTGTCCGGGTCGATGGCGACGCGCAGCCGGATCGGGCTGCCGTCGTCCATGTAGTCGGTCGCGGCCAGGTCCTGGCCCTCGAACCGCTTGTGCACCTGCCGGAGCAGCGAGCGCACGCACAGCTCGGCGTTCTTCTGGATGCTGACCATGTAGAACTGCACCGTCTCCTCGCCGTACTCGCGGATCAGCCCCTCGATCAGCGAGATGCCCTTCTGGTTGGCCGAGACCTGCGCGCGCAGGTCGTTGATGTTGTCGGCCAGGCACCGCGTGCCGCTGCAGCCCGGGTGGCGCGCGGGCTCGCGGTACAGCAGCTCGGTGATGCGCGCCTCGTCGAAGCGGCCCTCGCTGACGATCTTCTCGCTCTTGATGGCCGCCCCTTCCTGGAAGAGCTCGCGCGAGTGCGGCGGCATGCTGCCGGCCGTGATGCCGCCAATGTCGGCGTGGTGCGCCCGCGACGCCGCGTAGAACAGGATCTTCTCGCCGCGCTCGTCGAACGCCGGCATGAGGAGCGTGATGTCCGGCAGGTGCGTGCCCCCGTATGACGGGTGGTTGGAGATGATCACGTCGCCCTTCTTTAGCCGGCCCTCCCAGAGCTTCGCCTGCGTCCGGACGCACGTCGACATCGAGCCCAGGTGCACGGGCAGGTGCGGCGCGTTCGCCACCAGGCCCCCGCTGGCGTCGAAAATGGCGCACGAGAAGTCGAGCCGCTCCTTGACGTTCGTGCTGACGCTGGTCTTCTGCAGCGCCCGCCCCATCTGCTCGGCGATGGCCATGAAGCGGTGCCCGAAAATGCTGAGCAGTATTGGGTCGGCCTCCCGCTCGGTCGTCTCTTTCTTAATAGACCTTCTCGTACGTTAGCACGGAAGTCCTGTGTGTAGGTTGAAGAGGGGAGACTAAAAGGGGAGGGGAAAGAAAAAAGAAAAGGGTCACGGCGCTGTACTCACTCCTCTTTAACCTCCTTCTCGAGGTCAATAATAACATGCGTGTTCAGGATCAGCGCCTTGGCCTTAGGAGTCACCACGATAGTCTGCGTGCCATCAGCCAGCATAGCCGGGCCCTGGATCTCATCACCAACAGCCAGATCGACCAGCTTATAAATGGGCGTCTCCCAGCGCCCGCCCTCGAAGTAGACCTGCGACTTCCCGTGTTCCTTCTTCTGGCCCTGGCCCTGGCTATCGATGGGCTGGCGCCTGACATCCCGGAGCTGCTGATCAACGGTCCTGTCGCGGTAGCGGAAGCTCCTGCCGATGCCGCGGACGCGGACGTCGTCGACGATGACGTCGCGGTCGTCGAGCGTGAAGCCGAACTCGTAGCGGTGATGGCGCACGAAGGCTTGGCCAAAGGCCCAGTCCTCGCCGCCGAAGTGCGCGTCCGCCTCCTCGGGGCTGGGCCGCACGATCATCAGCGCCGACTCGGTCCCGCGGTACCGCATGTTGAGGTACTCCTCGAAGACGATCTGGTCGTCGGCGAAGCCCTGGGCCCGCAGGGCCTGGCGCGAGCGCTCCCGCAGCCGGGCCATCTTGCCGCGCAGCTCGTCGCGGCTGTCGCCGTCCCGCCACACCTTCGACTCGGGCTCCTGCCGCTCGTCCACCACGTCCGCGAGCGCCATGCCGTACGCCGACAGCACCGACGAGTACCGGTGGATCAGGATCTGGCCGATGCCGAGGGACTCGGCGATGGCGACGGCGTGCTGGCCGCCGGCGCCGCCGAAGGTGGCCAGGCGGTGCTTGGAGGAGTCGTGGCCCTTGGCCTCGGTGATGGACCGGATGGGCCTCGTCATGGCCTCGTTCGCGACGGTCAGGAAGCCGTACGCGACCTCGTCCGCGCTCATGTTCTTGCCCGTCTCTTGGTTGACCTGGTCCCGGAGCGCCTCGATGACCTTCCTGCTGGCCTCGTAGTCCAGCCCCTCATCCTCGTTCTTGCCGAAGATCTTCGGGAAGAACTCGGGCAGCAGCCGGCCGAGGAACAGGTTCGCGTCCGTCACCGTGGCGGGGCCCCCTTTCCGGTAGCAGGCGGGGCCGGGGTGGGCGCCCGCCGACTCGGGCCCCACGACGAAGAGCCCGTTCCGGAAGAACAACATGCTGCCGCCTCCCGCGGCGACGGTGTTGATGTCGAGCTGGGGCGACTGTATCGTCACGCCGGCCGTGGTCGTTTCGAAGACGTGCTCGTACCTCCCCTCGCCGTACCTGGACACATCCGTACTCGTGCCGCCCATGTCGAAGCCGATCACGGGGATCTTCGTCTCTTCGTCGTAACTTGTGATGGCATATCCCACGACACCGCCAGCGGGCCCAGATAGGATGGCCTTGAGGCCGGTGAACTTCTCGACGTCGACGAGCCCGCCATCGCTCTGCATGAACTCGCACCTGGCACCGCGACTGCCCTCCTCATGCAAGACGCTACGCGTGCCTAGGCCGCCCTTGAAACCCTTCTGAAAGCCGGAGACTGTAACACTCAGGGTTAGTTAAATCGCTGCATTACAAAAACACGAGAAAGAGAAAACCGGTGGGTAAGGGGGCTTCCTAAAACTAAGGGAAAAGAACGAAAAACACATCCGGAAAACCAACGAACGTACTATACTTCTTGATAGCCGGGGTCAGATACGCATCGGCGCAGACGCTGGTGGCGCGGCTGACGAGCTTGATCATGGGCATGAGCTCGTGGCTGAGCGAGACGTGGCGGAAGCCGAGGTCGCGGGCGACGCGGCCCACGAGGGCCTCGTGGTCGGGGAACGTGTAGCCGTGCATGAGGCAGACGGCGACGCTGCTGATGCCGCGGTCGCGCACGGCCTGCAGCTGGCGGCGGATCTCGGCCTCGTCGGGCCGCTGCAGGATGCGGACGGCCTCGCCCGAGAGGCCCGTGACCAGGTCCGGGTCCTGCGCCGTCTTGCTGGTGCTGTCGCCGGCAGTAGTAGGGAGGGTGGTGACGTGCCGCTCCGGGTCCTCGGCGTAGTCCTCGAGGGTGACGCGCTCGCCGACCTCGACGACCTCCTCGTACAGGACGTCGGGCTTGCGGATGGCGAGGTCGAAGATCCGCGGCCGGCTCTGGTTGCCGATGGCGAGGCAGTCGCGGAACCCGCGGGTCGTCACGAGCGCGATGCGCTCGCCCTTGCGCTCCAGCAGCGCGTTGGTCGCCACCGTCGTGCCCATGCGGATGCTCTCGATGCGCGAGGTGTCGAGGGGCTCGCCGCGGGGGATCTCCCCTCCGGCTCCGGCTTCCCCGTTCGCTTTGTTCTCCCCGGCGAGCAGGAAGCGGCTCATGATGCGCCGGATGCCCTCCAGCGGCGCGTCCTCGTAGTTCGCCGGGTCCTCGGACAGGAGCTTGATCACGACGTCGTCGTGCCCGTCCAGCGTCCCCACGCAGTCCGTGAAGGTGCCGCCCCGGTCGATAGCGATGCGGATCCCGCGGCTGCCGCTCGGATCGGAGGGTGACGAACCCATTGTGACGATTGGGTTTATGTGGTAGTTGGTTAAAGGGGGATAGATGTGCAAGGAGGTGAGATGTGGTATTCTTTCTTAGGGGTATTCTTGGGGATAGTTGGGGTGGGTATCTTGTGTATAAAAATGCAGAACAAAAACAAAAAAGCTGCAAAAAGCTGCAAGATATGTAATAGAAATTTGAGGGAGTGTGCAGTGCGTATGCCGGCCAGCTAACTCTAACTCTACCTATAAACCTCTCAGAACGGCGTCTTCCAATGTCTACTAAAGTTGTGGACTAGTGAATCACAAACCGCAGGAGGTTGAAGTCAAGCTTCTGCTTTTATATCACAAATATATATCACAAATACCTATAGGCACTGGCTGACACTCGGGCTTCCGTCGCCGCATCTAACTACATCTTTGTAATAAAGACAGGGCTCTCTATGTCCAGCTGCTTATAAACCCTTCAGGCCTTCAGGGGTTTGCGCGAATGTCGTCACTAGCTTATAAGTATCGTGTGCACTACTTGCATACCTACCTAGGTACCTACTTACCTACCTCCCCCTACTACTTACTGAGCATCAGGGGGAGGGGGAGGTCGATGTCCATTCGTTTCACTCTGTGACCCCACCATAACCCCCCCATAGCCCATAGCTTCAGCAGGTCCCGCTTGAGCATATCTGAGATTACCCCGCAGCCGGCTCGGACGCTTTACGGCTTCTTGTCCAGGAACCGGTCATCTGCTGGTGCATACCTAGGTATAGGCGCAGTAGCGGAGGCGGAAGTCCGACCGATATATCATGGATGTCAGGGACCTGCCTACAATACCTACCCACCTACCTACCCACCTATCCACCTACCTAGCTATGACTGCTCGATACGTAGTATACATAGTAAGGGTAAGGCAGGGCAACGCTCCACTAGATGTGCTTCACAAATCGACAGGCACCGGCATTGAGACTGCGTTATCGCATTTGTTATTAAGAGTAACTATTTGTCGTTCGTTACCTTGCAATCGTGTTGTTCGTAATAGCTTTGAATTAGAATTTATGTATAGCGCCATCTTGGTTTTTATAAGGTCGGCGGTCGGCAGGCAGCCCCTATTATCCGATGCGATCCGTCCATGCCCGCAATCTCCAATCAGTAGCTGTTCCGTCTTGATTGAACCCCTTTAGATTTTTTGCGGACGATAGCTTAGTCGTACAATCATCATACACGCATTCGCCTGCGTCAGCTGTTGCCAGATACTCCAAATCCGCCACATGCCTTTCCATAGCTTGGAGAGACGGCGAATGTAGGTGTCGCCCAAATGCCCAGCACACGGATGCCCCCAAGTCGTATATAAACCGCCAGTCCAGCTCATGGTTCATAAAACACACTGAATTCCTGCTCAATGTGTTACAACCCGAACTGCTTGCAGTAGGATCCCGAAGAAGAGGCCTCGAGCCACCTCTTCGATCTGCAAGCAGTCGAACACGCGACCTAAGGCCTCGCCAGTTGCCGACTGCCCCATGATACCCATCAGCGCAGCAGGCACACTGCTCTGGATGAACAGTTTCCTCGCTTTGACCCGCAACTCCTCTCTTTCTTCTGCCGTCAACTCTGCCGGCCACGCAGCCCTCTCCTCCTCGGTGGGTAGCGAGTTTTCTCTGAGCTTTCGCAAATATGACGCGATGCCGGAATCCGTAGTATTTGCGTCAAGGAGCGACTGCTGGATAAGAGACTGAATGGAGATAAGTGATGGGTTCCCGGGACGTAGCAAGAAAGACTTGGCTGCAGTCAAAAGTGTCCTTCGTATGTTCCATGCCGAGGATAACGTATACAGTTCGTTAATGACAGCGAAGAGAAGCTCGACTGCCACACGGGTCTCCTGTTCTGATAGCGGCATGAACTGTTTGGAACGGCGCTTTACCGTTTTGTTTACTTGGACTGGCGATTTCTCGGGGAGAACCGGTGTTTGTGTCCGCGTCGGCGACGTGATTGTAGCATTGTTTAGAGCGCTTGTCGGAGACAGGAGCTTTGGGTTATCACTACTTCCACGCCGTGCGCTCGGGGAACCATAATCATCAGGAATCTCGTTCGGCGGGGGTGGAAGCTTCAGTCCATTCATGCTGGTTTCGGACGGTGATCGCAAAGGCGATCGCGCTGCGGCCATACTCGACGCGCGACTGTGTGCCCTACTGCTCGCCGCGCTTGGAGACTTGCCCTCCCACCTGTCGGACCGGGTTGGTTGTAGACTACTTTGATCCGAATCGGCCTGGATGCTGGGTCTCCGTTCCATGAGCGGTAATTTCCCAGGCTGAGTAGAGATTATAGAGGATCTCTGGCTATCAAGACTATCTCTTGACCCTTTGGTCCCGTTCAGCGAGCTGGTACTATCCAGTCTTGGAAGAGCAGATAAAGAAAGTGGCCTCGAGCTAGTATTGCTTTGTGGGCTAGCCACCTGAGGCTCCTGTAAGGACGCAGTGGTGGACTTCCTGGATCCTAGCCCGATGTTACCGAATACGCCAGTCACTCCACCTACTATCGTCTTCCCACCGTCAAAAGCCCCCTTTGGTGCATTTTGAATTGCACCTAGAACACCTTTACCCATAGATTCGAAAGAGAACCCCTTGCTACCGACTTGCTGCTCTTGGCCTTTCTCTAAAAAGCGCTTGAGAGATTCTGACTCCGCTAGGGGCTTTTCAGTACACGCCATGCGCATATATCTCTCCATTTCACCGCGCAAGGACGATCTAGTATGTATTTTCCAGCTTGGAAATGTACCGTGAGCCTCGAGGAATGCCGCAGCACCTGAAATATTAGCAAGTCGTCTAAGACTTTCGTGGAGGGCCTCGAATTGTGAGTAAGTCTTCATAATCATCCAGCCGGGATGGTGGGAAGAGGCAGGCTCGATTTGAATAAGGTACTCCCACGTAGGCTTGCTACGCAACTGGCCCTTTTCATTTGAGTCGTCATGAATCGTGATGATAGCATTGTGCAATGTTAAAGGGGTAGGCTTGCGAGGGTCCCCTTCCTCAGGATCATCTTGGGCTGGTGGAACAATCTGGTCAAAGCTCGTGAAACGACGATGTGTTGCGGTCCCTCCTTGATTTCCGTTGGGCGACGAACTTTGACTCGACCGGCCCGCCGTGGACTCAGGAGTCATTGGTGAACGAAGCTGTTGCTCCCTTGAGCCTTGATCTAGAGATGACTCTCTTGAAGTGGCTTTGAGTTCCGAAACCGGATCCCTCAGTCTCTCTGTGGAAATCTCTCTTTGAGGCTGTTTTGTGTCCAAACTGAGGTGCTTGCCATTGGTCTGTGCAGCATTGTTGTTGGGACCCGAATCGTCCGAAGTGCTCGCACGGGCTGACGCACTCTTTTCCTCGTCCGCTTTAGCAATCATTTCGTTCAGCCTCTTCATCTCTTCCATGGCTCTTTCCATCTCTTCGTCAGCCCGTGATAACTTCTTCTTGTGGACCTGCTCCTTCCGACGGGCTCGGTCCAGCTCATAGGAATTGCGGTTCCCTTTAGAAAGGCCAATGTTCCCGACGTTTCCATCTATGTCACCAAAGGCCTTTTGGTTCTCAATGGCCTCATCGATAGCTTGGGACAGATCAGTTTCTCCAGCCTCTAGCAGGTACACAATCCACCCATTGATCCACTCGGCTTTAGAGCAAGTTTGCAAAGTCCCTTCGAGGATGATTGTGGAGATGACCTCACGGAGGAAGATCTTGACGGGTTCACAATCACGTGCAGACTTCTCTAGGAAGGCAAGCATATCTTCCGCCACCATTTTGAATTTCGTAGCCTGCTGTCTCTTGTTGAGCAAGTTAGACAGGGGTGAATCCTCGTTAGAGGAAAGGTAATGGTATATGGCATCAGTAGCTATCGGCTCCCTGTTTGATGGAAGCTCGGAGAAGGCGGTAGCCATCTGAGTAAGAAAGACGATAATTATAGAGCAAGAGTGGGTGAGAAAGTCAACGAAAGAATCTGCAGGCCGTTTACGGCCCAGCTGGTTCGAAATACTCAAGAGGAACGATGTCAAAACCTTGCGACACGAAAGTGGAAAAGACTTGTCTGATGGCAGAATTGGGCCATACCACCAGTCAACATAGTCCCGGATGACAGCATCGACAAAATCATTCAGGGCCTCCCGTGTCTCTGGCGCAAAGTCGTCGAAGCTCCGTGCCAGAGCCTCGCATTCCTTTTCCTCATCCGGTCCGGTCCTGCCGCTCAACTGTGTACTTTTGGTGGCGAGAAGTTGCTGTAAAAACTCCATCCCCCTTTCGCCCTTTACAGCGCTCGATATATCTGGTTGCCGGCCCTCCCATGATGCGTACAAGATAATGCCGGTGAATGCGCCTATGAGAAGGAGCCCGAGCTGCCCCAGAATGAAGTACGTGACGGCAGAGAGGCCGACACCAATGGCGCCAAGCGTAGCAGGGGTTGCTGTCGAGAAGAACAGTAGAACCTTCGTTATTGTATCTTCCTCCTCCGGGCTTTCTTCTTTGAGAGTTCCGAGGTTTCGTAGTGACGGGCTAAGCGGCTCTGGGATCGGTAGATGGTTGTCAGGACGTCGGAGGTAGGTTGTCTTCGTTCGGTTGTGCTCCACCGCCTGGTCGTGGGGTGATGTAGCGGGTGCACCGCCGTTATGCGTCTCGACTATGGGATTCATCGCAAGTGAGAGGATGTGTTTGGATGGCGCATCCCGGGGGAGGAGAGTATGGCGTGTTAAGGGGTAATACTATATAGAACGGAACTGGAAAATAGGTAGATAGACGGATAGACGTCACAAGAACTCAAGCGCAAACTCCGGCGTATACATGTATTCCTGCATTCATTAGATAGATGGGTAGATTCTAGTCCGGTGGCTAGTAGTAAGAAGAGACAGATAGGGTAGGCCAGCGCTGTATCTGCGGTGAAAAGGAGGCAACGGGACAATGTTCAATGTTAATATTGAGTGTCAATGGCAGAAATGCAGGTGTTGACCTCTCGACCAAAGGGGAACGAACTCGGGAACATCCCAAATCGTTCAAGGATATCATTCAAGGTTGAACATCCATGGAATGATTTGATGTTCCATCAACTGCAGGGGCTGAGATGCCAGGAGTGCCCGGATGCCAGGATCTCACCTGCTTAGGCCATGTAACTAGGGAACTAGCCTGCCAACTCTGGGTTAAGCGGCAGCTAAGTGGTCAGGGTGGTTAGGGTGGTTAATCACTGCTTGGCTACGTAGCATTGTCCGCGCTAACTGGTACATAAGTTGCTAAATTAGGCTACCCTAAGTACCTAAGTAGGTCTACTCTAGGTAATCCAGCCAGCCATGGTCCACGTACCGTGGGTAGCCACACTGCCATACCTGTTCTGCTGTTGCAAGCCCTATGATCCGCTGTGGCCGGTACTGTGATGGGGAATCTCCACTGTCTGCGTAAGCCCCAAAAGCCCCTTGGGGACTTCAACTGGGACCGTTTCAAGTCCGGACTTCGGGGTTTATCGATACCTACCTAGAGGTAATAATTCCTAGTAATTGGTTGTGTCGTACCTGCTTCACACTCACGCATATGTAGTTGCGAAGAGGTACATACATATGATAGGTATCCATTGCTGATCTTTGCAGGTTGTTATTATTGCAGGAAACGCCCTGGAGACAGTGCATTGTATTGTACATACATAGGTAGATAACCTGATAAGATATTTCTTGAGACCATATTTCTTCATGTAGCTTCAGCTTGAGATCTTCAACGTAGAAGCTCCACAGTGAGACAGCCACGACAGCTACATACAGCGCTACAGGTAACTACAGTACAGAGGAGCCAAGGCGCCTTCTGATTGGCACTTAACGCTGCCTAACAATTAATCAACGAATGCCATTGCCGCACCTACGGCACCTAAGGCTACAAAGTACGTACCTACTGGCCCATCAATCGTCATTGTCCCGATTGTCTCGTCGCGTCTTCGAGAATGATCAAACGCGACTCACCTGCAACCCCTCCATACCCGGTCCCCGATTCTCAATCCTCTGTTGGAGTTCGTTCGCAACAACGCGACTACACAGTCTACACAGCTTATCGTCCAACCTAGCCTAACTGGAAGATCAGATCCGACAGACTCCGTCTAGTGCAGTATTCATCGAGCGAGAGAGCGTCCCATCTGTCCATCCACCCATTCGCACCATGGTCAGAACCAAATTCAGCAAGCGTCTTCGTGACGAAGAGGAGGATGTAGCTAGCGAGGAAGACACCAAGCCGACCAAGAAGACCACCAAGAAGACTAAGACAGCTGCTGCCCCCGCCCCTGTCGGCAACGGCAAGTCTGCCAAAGATGCAGATGGCAACGAGTATTGGGCTGTAAGTCGACGCCGAGACCACCCCGCGCTCATTCGATGTGAATTCCACCACTAACACAACATCATCTCAAGCTGTCTAACACCCGGCGCGTCAACATCTCAGAGTTCAAGGGCAAGGTTCTCGTTAACATCCGCGAATACTATACTGACGCAGCTGGAGATCTCAAGCCTGGCAAGAAGGTAAGGAGCTGTGGATTGAACTGTCATTGTGCCACTACAAGTACTAACCACCACATTCAGGGCATCTCACTTCCCCTGGAACAGTACAACGCCCTCCTCAAGTCGATCCCGAGCATCAATGCCCAGCTGAACGAGCACGGCCACGAGACGGCCGAGATTCCCTCCTCCGCCGAGTCTCCCACGGCCGGTCGCCCCTCGTCTTCGTCTTCGGACAAGGATGGCAAGAAAGACGGCAAGAAGCAGAAGGCGAAGCCCAAGTCCAAGAAATCCAACATCGAGGCAACGAGCGACGAGGACGAGCAGGCTTCCTCGGAGGACTCGGAAGAGGAGTAGAGCTCCCCACCAGTACCGATGAGAAACCGGCGTTTGTGGTATCATTGAATAGCGGGTTAGGACTATGGAAGGCCGCCGCTCTGATGTTGGTTTTACGTCATGCTCTTTGCCTGTGTCCGGAGTTGGTTACGATGCTTGTTAGGGTAGGCATGCCGCTAGAGGGCGGTTGTAAAGTGGCTACAGTACCACGAGATGTCTGTCTTGATTTCCTATGGCTCTTCATAGAGGGTTTCGGTCGCAGTTATGACTATGGTCTAATTAGTGGTGTTCACAAATGATACCCGTTGCTTTCATGCAGCTCAATTGAAAGCTTTACAAAAACACGTCGGTGCTTCCCTTGATAGTGTCACGTTGCGCTCCCTCAGTGATGTATCCCTCTCCCACCGACCTAGTTTAGAATGGGAATCTCTGCCCTTTCAAAATAACAGAGACTAAGAGGGTAGGCGTGTGGTGGAGCTCTTGCAGCGAAGTAGGTAGGTATGAAGGTATCATAGAAACACATATGATGATACCCTCTTCTTTGGGCATACCGTGCGCTGAAACATGTATTGCCTAGCCTGAAGATCTCGTTTCTGCCATCGGTTATACAGATCTAGCCGAAGGAGGTCCAAGTCGAGCCGACATCCAAGCCTGGCCAAGAGCTAGGTAGATAAGCACAGAAGCCATGAGCTCGAGTCTCATATTCCAATATCAACAGACAATCCGCCGATCCTCTCGTTAGTGCACGAGAACGTTGTTTCCAAGTCCAGTCTACGAGGGGTTCTGTTTTTGGAACAAATAGCACGACTTAGAAAGAAAGAGGGAACAACTCGGGCAAAGACGGCCGTAGATAGCCTTGATGAACCATAGAGGAACCCTAGCCGGTACGGGAAGTAAACTGGGATAACTGAGAATAGCACTCTCTGAGCTTAGAGTAAGGGTATCCGTCCGCCACAGCCCAGGTTTGTCTCGGTTTAACCCTTCCTGCGGCTCGTACTCAGGACTCGAGCTCATAGGTAAAACAAACATTCTGATGTTGGGGTATAAAGGATACCAGGGAGGATTAATTGAAGGAAGCCCGTTGTAGTCACTAGCCAAATAAAAATCAGAGGAAAGGGGGTGGGAGGTGGTATGCTGACGGTTCCATTTTCATGGCAGTGCTCCTCTCAGGTATACGTCTTTCTCAAAAAGGTGCTACGACAACAGCTTCCTCTCGTGTATTTTGTCTGGTCAGCGACCAATCCCCATTTACTAGTACTTTAAAGTGCTATGGGGGAGACCATTGAACTCTCGAAACTACTTGCATGAGTCCAAGGGGACAAGGAGAGACTCCCTTTAGATGAGTATATAGCTTGGCATAAGATAGGGGTTAGAGCTTTGCCGCTGGCACTTGACTAGGATCTATTCGGTAGATTAATTCTATCAATTCTTTTCAACTACTCTTCACCATAGACATCATTGCAGGCCACTTTATACCTCGCAGAGAGCTCACTATAAGCTTGGGTTTCAATCCAGGATTACTACTAGCATACATCTTCAGCAGGACTATGGAGATATTACCTAAAAGCACCCGATAATGTATGAATCGCATTGCTGTGCTGTTAAATGATGTTTATGGCGTCCCTTCCTCTCAATTTAAAGACGTATCGACCTGTGCTGATCATTCCCACCCCCTTTTCTTTTCACTCTCGTTGATGATATAAACTTTAACCAAGATGTATCTAGTCAGAGGATTCCAGCGACATCTTAGCTATCCATCGTAAGGAGCGCATAGTAGAGTTAATATCTGGACAATATGCGTAGTCGATGGGAGAGCATTCATCTCGTCTCTATAGCTATATTTGAAGATCTACTTCATGATTGATGTCCTTCGTGCTTCACCAAGGAGCGGGCTATTGGTCACTGGCCATGGTACAGTTGTCAGTCTATATACCTCGGCAGTCTGCAAGTTGGCTAACCTGTAGGTTTTGGTCTTTGGTTCCCAGGCAAAGGTGCCGTCAGTAGCTCAGTGTATAGGTGGCTAGCATACGCTGTAACAACAATATGGTGCAATACAGCGCAACATGATAAGAGATAAAGGCAGTCGTTTCCAATAAGAAGTCTGTAATTCTAAGAGACACCGACATACGAAGCATCACAAACAGACCAGACTTGGCCAGTACTGGAAGAATATATTAGGGCATGAAGCTCCAGCTATACCAGGACACGAGTAGGCCCATGAAGGATTATGAGATTGGGATATCTTTCTTTTCACAGGACCACAAACAGACAGCAGTTCTAACCCCGCCCCCTCTCCCTTCGACTTCTCTTTTCCCTAGTGAGCCCTATGAAATAACGTAGACGGAATGAAGATTTCACCGGGCTAGTATATTGGCAGACCTGGAGGAAACATCTAGCAATGTGTAAAGTTGTGAAATGATCTGTTATCACGTCGCCAACCCCCCTCCCCGCAACCAAGGAAAGGGGGAGGGAGACAGGGGATGGCATGGGACAAGGTTGGCTGTAGGTACATGTGTGTACAGATGATGATCCGGGTCTTCTCACGAGTGCTATAGTTGGCGTAGCACGGGTGACCCCGTTGAACAAACACGCTGTAAGCATCCGCCCCGAATAATTAGGCTGTCACCTAGACAGTTATAGACCGATCTTCTTTCTTTCCCCCTTTCAATTTTCGGTTTGTTTTGCGCCATCATATCAAGCTCTGCACCCCAATTTACTCACCACATGCCTCGACTGACGGAGGGAGTGGATCTCGTATCTCAGCGAGCAGAAGGGGCGTGGCCGGTATGACAACGAACACAGGTAGAAATGCTCGCCGGGTCAGTCGTACAACTTGATGGCCACTCATAGCTTGACTAAGACGTTGCAATAGGTAGAAGGAAGGTCGAAAGTCGGCCTCTAATGGACCTCATTCCAGAGTCCATTTTAAGAACCTAGTGCCCAAGACTCCCATACTAGTTGTCTATACCGTACGTAAATAGTTAGCCAACCGGGTGACAAGACTGGAAGATCCTCGCAACCTATTGGTCGAGGCCAGTCTGCGTAACTCGACCGTCACCGGTCAACTCTAAGCCTGTCCTCTACATCCTATAGTTGAAGTGGAGGTAAAACAAAGGTAGTCATCGTGTGACTCACCTAGTATTCCTACATTCCGGCCCATCCGACCCCCCGCAAGAGGAGCACAAACAGAAGACCGGCAAGAATGAGACGAGGGAACTATACAATACCTACAGCGGCTCAGAGTATGAACGGATCTAAGGCTTGTGGGACGGTTGAGTCACTCACGGATTCTCTCATTCACCACGCCTTCTCCTTTTCTGCTGACTCCGTCTTCGTGCTACTTCTTTCTTCCTGGACTCTACCCCTAGTCCGTCCCCTTCCTTGCCGTTCCTCTGTCTATCTGTCAACGGACAAGCTCAAAGTGCAACCTCCCACATCCAGCCCCCGCGTGGCCAGGACTAGATAAAATCAAGCACGCAGATTCCCCCTCCGTCGCCCCAATGGGTAGGTATGTTGTCACCCTCGAGAATGTGAGAAATCCCGTCTGGCTGCAAGGATAGGTGACTTTCTATCTACTTGCTGACATAGATATGTGTGTGAAGACGAGAGTGAAAACACACACGCATATATATACACACATGGAGATAGGGGAGGGATTTAAGAAACCCCACCAGGGCCACCACTTCAAGTAGTTTCCCTCGATGTATTACCTACCCAACTAACTAGTTTGCCCGTCCACTTTCTTGCAACGTGGGATCTGATCATCTCTCACGTATCCATGATGCTTTCGGTAGGTATAGGTATGCAGTTGGTATGCAGGTGACTGGCTATGTGGGTAAGGAAGGCTGGTTAAAGAGATGGCGTTGGCTCCTCAATACGAGGTTGCGAGACTGACGGACCAAATGCACACACACATACGCACGTATGCACGCACGTACACATACACACGTGTACACACGCATACTACCGCAGAGCCTCGAAAAGGAGAGAGGGAAAGAGGGTTAGGAACCCACAGACAGACATACAGACAGGCAGATAGGCAGACATAACAAGAACAACAACAGCAGAACAGACGGCGAGAAAGGCCCACCCTGACTCATGGTAGGACGAGTGGCAGCGCAGCCAGCATACCACAGCATACCGCAGCACATGCCACAGCATTGCTAGGTATGAAGGTGGCCAGGTTAGCACAACGATCACACCCCCTCCTCCTCTTCCCCCTTCCCCTTTTCAAGCACTCGCTCACTCATCACTCAACCTCCTCACCCACACACCACCCCCGTCCCCTCCGAAAGAGCCTAACTCAACTTCCCCATGTAGACGGGTGCCTCTCGCGTCGCACCGCCTCACGCCGTGGGCCGTGGGGTCAGGTCGCACGGCACGGCACCACACCACACACCACACGCAGCTTTTTATTCTTCTGCATGTCATTCTCTCGCCATCTTCTAGTGAAACTGCTTATACGAGAGGAAAAAAAGAAGGAAGAAAGAAAAACACAAAGAAGGCAGACTAGATCGGTATGCGGGCGGACGGGCGTTGGGTAGTTGACACAAACCTATCTACCGACCAACCTACTGAGCTGCGCTGGAGGAGTGAGCGAGGGAGCAGCTTGTGACAAACAACACGGCAAACGGAGGCGTCTTGAAGGTTTACACAGGGATTTGGTTGCTAGGTGTGTATGGATGATACCGAGTATACTACACCTACCTGCCTACCTATCAACACACACCATCCCTATGTGTGTATGTGACGGGGTAGCGCGCACTGAGTTGATGGGTTCCATAGCGGTTACGATGATGATTCGTCTGGTATGTTATTTCTGGGTAGGTGGAGTAGGTCGTAGGCAAGGTAAGATCAGATTGGATAGGAGAGAGTGCGAGCGTAGCGTCGTATGTGATATACAACATATACTTACCTACCACTGTATCTGTGGATCGAGTGGTCGCCCTCCCCCTTTCACCTCGGTGGTGAGTGAGCACAATGGCATTATTTAAGGGGGCATGTTCTGATCCGGAAACGGTTACTTGCAAACCCTCTTACACGTTGCGTTGCACCAGCAATGTGGCACCAGGACAGCTTGTCTCGAGCTTGGAATTACGTAGTTGTCTCCAGGCCAGCGTTGAGGGTACGAAGGCAGAGAAGTATATAGCTGATACCACCATTACTATGATAAGGTCACAATTCGCCTACGTATGACATTTACTACACTACTTGAAATCTCGAGGTCATCAGATACTACGACGGGCAACAGAGAACAGATAAATACCGTTGGCCAGGCCATTGATTTATGTAGTAGCTCAGCATCTAAATTCGCTGTGTATCAAGCATAGCTTTTGATCCCTTCGTCAAGTTCATGACATAATACCTCAAGAAACGTTTCCAACGTACGCCCGCAGTGACTCCGCACCTTTTCGGAAACAGAAGAAAATGTGATCGTCATCATGTCATTAACTAGGAAATAAAGTGCTTTTCAGACCTCATAAATCTTTTAAAAGAGGCCGAGTCGAAGCGGTGAACAAAACGCAAAAGCTGCTCTTTCTCTCTCCCTCGGTCATAAACATTACCCGCCTAGAAGTCATGATAGGCCGGAGTTTCTCTCGTCGGTCGAGTGTCTTCGTGCTTCGCATCAAAGGCCAAAGGGCCTCGTTTTTTGAAAGAATTAAGCTCCTCCATGCATTGCGTCAAGTCGTGAAGCATTTACACAGCTCTGAGCAACATTTAAATAACAAACAAGAATGAAGTCGTAAGATTCGTCATCGTTTCCTCTGGCATACCATCTAAGCATACCGATGATGAGTCGTCGCAGCGAATACAAAATGAATCGAAGGAAATCAGAAGGAGTGTGTAGGTCTGGGTTTTGTCGTGACAGGCATTGCACTCTATGGCTGTGAGCATTAAATCCGGATCATGTCCTTATTATTAGACACGAATGCCGCAACGCCAAAATTAATGCTTCGAGGAAAAGGGAAACCAAGATAACATCTTCCTTGCAGGTCCGGCCCCTAATGCGTTATCGCCTCCGAGAGACTGCGGGGGCTGCTCGGTTCATCGGCTCGTAAGCAGGCGTCGGCATAGGGCCGTCGATGATCGTTTTCCGACGCTTCAATTCCATCCCGCCGCTCGGAGGCCGCGATAGGTCGTCTTCGTCGTCGCGCCCGCGTTTCAACGGAGCTGGCGCCCCATTCAAAACAGGAGCTGGCGCATAGCCATTGTGCATATGAGGAGCGCCCATGTCGTTCTGCGAACCGTACACATCATTTCCCGGTCCACCGTTAGTGGGACCACGATCGTTGCTCATTACATTATACAGATTGCTCGAGGGTTGTACCCGGGGGGGTGTGCTATATCCCGTTTGCTGAGTATAGTATGGCGCGGGGGGCGCAGCCGTCCGAGGGGTAGCTCGACCTGATCCGGCCTGATGGCTTGGGGAACCAGTCATCTCTGGAGAGAGGTGATGATCCCCAGATAGAGGGGCCACTTGTGATGTGTTGTAATTATAGGCCGTTCTATTGGCATCAAAGGCCCCGCTGTCATGCGTGTATTCAGCCTCATGCTCAGCCTCATCATCTCCCGCAGATTGGGGAACGCCTTCCCCAGGCTGCATTATCCCGTTCGTCGGCTTGACGTCAGGCTGCTCTCCCGGGCCAGTGCCGGCCGGACGACCCGATGGGGGGCCCATCTCGCTCTTCATATACGAGTTCGGTTGGCCATACATATTTCTGTCCTGAGGACTGTTGTTGGAGGGAGGGTATGGAGACTGCTGTGGGGCAGAGCCGTTGTATACGCCTCGGGATGCATCGTAGGGCTGAGTACCTTGCTGGGGGTACGACTGCATACTCTGCAAAGTACCTCCAGGAGGGGTTGTCGCTGGAGTCGCCGGCATTGACCGCGCAGCATTGCTAAGGCTTGTATCGATCGACATAGGGTTAGCGCCCTGCGTTCCGTTCATACCTTGTTGACTCCACTGGTAACCCTCCGAAGTACCCATGCTCCCCATCACGCTGGAGGCACTTGTTGGTGGCGTCGGGAACGTATGAGCTCTGTCGAGGGACGGGCGTCCTGCATTGCCATGAGACGGCAGCGACGGCTGGGGTCCGGGAAGTCCCATATGGTGGTGATGCTGCTGAATTGATGGCAAAACACCTCCAGGTGGGGTCGGGCCGGGGCCACTTCTCATCTGGTTCTGTTCTTGTTTACGCCGCTCGGCTGCAGCCATGACCTGGTTGGTGCGGTTCTGATTCGTCGGATGGTAGAGCAGAGCACCGATGTTGTGCACGAATAGTGGGTACAACATCTCAGTAATCTTCTCCTTGTTGGCAAAGTCCAATGCCCTTTCGAACGGTATCCTAGTGATATGAGTTTCAGATGTCCCCGCATGTAAGGAGGGCTTGAACTTACCAAACGCCTTTCAGATGCATAGGTCCGATCTTGACCACGTGCCTGACTTTTTCACTCTTCAAAATTCCATCTCGTCTGCCACGAGTCATCCCTGCGACATTCAGTAGTTTGGTACCATTTATCATATGATTATCTAGCAATATCAAGTTAGCCAGGGCTCTTCGGTTGGGATTGCCACTGTATATTTACCTTCTCTACGGGCAACACATATGCCCCTTGCCTCAACTTGGAAGCAGAGGCTACCCTCATCTTCCCACAAAGTAGCCGTCACACGGGGCTTCATGCCAGGTGGCGCAACTTGACCTGTCGTATCAAAGCCCGAATAGGTATTTTGCATACCTGCTTGGTTAGGCACACCAGGCAGTGGGAGAACGTTTTGGGCAGGGCCCATGGAGTTGGACACCGGAGGTGCAGACTGGGGCGATGCCAAGCCATTCGCATACCCGTATTGAGGATAGGGAGCGGCCGAGTATTGTGCTGGACCAGGTTGGAGCAACGGTGGCTGCTGGTGACTATAGTGAGGCAGTGCGTTCGAGGTGACGGTTTGGGGCTGCGGCGCGGGGCCTGCCGACATGTGCTGAGTAGAATAGTACATCTCTGCTGGTGCCGGATTCATCGCTGAATACTGGTCGTATCCGCCGATGGTATGGGACGGTGGCCCAGACAATGCAGTCGACACTGGAAGGCTAGGAGATGGAGTTTTAGGCCCGTTTGAAGAAGGCGCCGAGGTAAAGGATGACTGCGAGTCACCGTTCGAGCTCACTGAAGATCCGATAGAGCTAACCCGGGGAGACGATGTGCCCGAAGAGTATGCCAAGGGCGGCTGCGGTAAGGGTAGCGAAGGCAGCCTCTCACTCACATACGGCAGGCGCTGGGTAGGAGCACCGTAATATGGTAGTACGTCGGAGGTTCCCCGGGTTTGCGACTGGGAGATCGGCGGGAGATCCAGTTTCACGACTTGAAGGGTGAATGCCGTTGAATGGCTGGCTGATATGGCAATAGAATCTAAGTCGAGGGCAACGACTTAGATTCTCGGGTAAGTGGGGAGGATTGAAAAATAGCAATTGGGTCCCGACAGCTTGCCTGGACGAACTACTGCTGTAGTGTTTTCTGGATGCTAACAATTGACCTGAATGGACAAGGTTCCAATGATAGAAGGGTGTCGAAGATGGTTGTGGCAGTGGTGACGATAGTGGATATCGAAAGCGAATGGAGATCGCCCGGCGAGTGACACGACGCCTCGATCCTTGATGGAATCAACAGGTCTGTCGAGGAATAGTAGGATAAACAACAGCCTCGGCTTAATCAAAGCGAGTCGTCGATGCTTCTAACTTCCAACCACAAGAGTGCTTGGAGTGCTTGGAACACTTTTTTTCTTCTTCGTCAAGGACGCGGGCGAGTTGTTCTCGAGGATGCACTCTGAGCTTTTAGTCGAAAAACCTTTTCACAGGGGATTCGAATATGTTCATGAATGCGGACCCGTATCGGCGTGACAGGCGAATGTAGGAAGGTATCGTGAGGCGTTAAAAAATGCAGAAGAGAAAAGAACAATAAACAAGAATCAAGGAAGAATTGGACGGTCGTGAGGATATGCTACCAAGTCCTAGGAGGTTTTGTGGTCTGGGTGGATGCCGTTCGTTTGGGAGCTCTGGTGCACTAAGGGAATACACTACACGGAAGTATACTCTTAGCTCTAATGCAGGCACATCAGCCTTGGTTGTGCACGATTTGCTGATGGTGGATGGAGGTGGAGGCGGACGAGGAGTTTGCGCTGTATGAAGCAGCAAGCTCGATGGTGGGCTGTAGGTGACTGTGACTGGTGTTGGTGGGCAAAAGTAGCTGCGCGAACACAAACCTCTCTCTTGCTCTCGTCTCTCTTTTTCGTCTTTTTTCCCTCTCGGGCTCTCACTGGCGCGCGCGCACACACACACAGACACAGACACACACAACTCTCTTCTAACTGTCTCTTTCTATCACTCTTTCTCTCCAGCCTCTACTGACCTTGACTTCCAGGAATTGGGGAGGTCGGAATTGAACCCGTACAAACGAAGGAAGAGGAAGAAGGAAAGAGAGGAGGAAGAGATGAAGGGTTCCCGGGTAGTGGTGGTAGTGGTGGAGGTGGAGGTTGTGAGGAGGCAGGTAGAGAGTGGGAAGAAGAGACGGAACGGTAGGTTTAGCAGTTTATGCAGGTAGAGGCATGTAGGGTGTAGGTAAGGTAAGGTAGAGGGGCCAGGGCTGCCAGGTATGTAGAGAACTCTAGGTACCCAAGAACTTACCTTCAATTGTTCCTAGCGACTACCTAGCCCAGTCTATCAAGGTACCTAACCACCTACAGTAGCATCCTGGTTAGTGTAGCAGGCTGGCTGTAGGTACTAACTCAGACGGGCGTGGGCAGAAGACAGGGGAACAGGGGAGCATTGGAAGTTATGTACTAGCAGGCAAGTGGGCGGGCGGGCAGGCGGGCTAGCAAGCTGGCGAGCTGGCAAGCTGGCAAGCTGGTAAGGTACCTACATCGAGGTAGCTACAATGCTGACTACCTAGTACTAGGTAGGTGCTATGTATGTATGTATGTAGGGATCTTGTATGTACTAGCGCCTACCGGCTATGTACGCTGGCACAGAGTAGTTAGGTAGGTAGTATGCCAGTAACGACCTGCGTAACTATTACCAGGTATGCTCGCATTCCAGTCTGTATGTATGTACGTACATACATATGTAGGTGGTAGGAGAATATTGTACATGTAGTAAGTAAGGTACAAGGAAACCGCCTGGCTGCCCCCGAAAGAGTGGTGCGCCTACTCTGCTGGCTGGGGTTTGCGCTGTCGATGAGCCGGGGGGGATAGAGCTAATGTGGGCTCTCTTGCAAGGTTGGGTGCCACGGTCTGCAAAACCGACTCACGTTTGGACAACCCAGCCAACTTGATTAAGTCTATCATAGGGTTGTCGTCCTATATTTTTTGCTTTTATTTCCCAAGTCTATCTTTCAAGTCTTTCGGCTGCATGATGGGTAAGCTTTTGACATATCTAGTATATGTAGCATGGTGGAATTCTCCCCTTGGTCCCCAGCTACGATGTACATACATGGTCAGACTAGGGTGGGACAGCTAAACAACGGGCCCCCCAGTGTGGCTCACTTTCCACGAGCTCTGGCGCCCTGGTCTCTCCTCTCGCACACTAAAACGACTATGTACCTACTTGGTCTTTTCAGGAGTGGAGTGACAAACCTTGGATCCTGGGACCTGGGGGCGTATGCATAGAAACGTGCTGTGACTGGCAGACAACGAGGGGGAGGGGACTGGGGACTACGTACGAACTAGGGTGGGTAATTGATTGACCAGCTGGAAAGGGGTCCGGTTGGCGATCAAAAGGTGAGTTATGAAAGCGGCACAGCAGGCTGGATTAACTGGATCCAAATTGTCCAAATTGATGGTTATGGATAGACCTAAGTTGCCGATACCAGCCATAGCTATTACAGTATATACTAGCTAGTAACTAAGGAATAGATTGAAGGGAAGCATGAGACATATTATTTGTATCAGGTGTTGAAGAGAACCGCAACAAGGGACTGGAGTACTGAGCATGATATAGTGATTGGCAACTTCATCTTTGCATATATCTTGCTTACTTCAAACGTATGTATATGCACATACTTCTTACGTCTTGGTGTTGGCAATTGATTGATAATTGAGAGACTAGTCAATACAAGATCTTACCATTTCATGTTGTTTGGTACTATAAGCGAGACACTTAGCTATAGGTAAACGAGAGCATCTCAAAGATGGGACAATAATCATGAGCTATAAGCATTCTTCCCATGTCAAAGTCAATGCTAGATAATACCAACTTTCCAGACTTGAATTCTATCATACCAATCACCACTTTTGCTACATACTCTTCAGAGGTTTTTGAATATTGTGTAATCATCGGGCTTTCTATAGCATGCTGGACAGTCCACGTAGTTCTCTACTCCCTTATTATGAAAAAGGTCATAAAGACTGGATATTATTATCGTGTACATCAGCTGTCGGAACAAGCACGTACCATCCATCACCGCTCGGTCAATACCAGGGCCTAGGTTGGTGTTGGAAAGGCGGGGTTCCCGAACTACGTGGTTAAGTACTCGGAAGGATTATGTGTAGGGGTAATCCCCGTCCGGTAACCACATCGGCTGGGGTAACGGAACCTTTTATTCTTTTGGGTTGCAAGAAAACACAGTGTGGTTAGTCATCTACTGGTAACTTATCATACCTGTTAGGACAAGTCAAAGTTGATTCAAGATCCCCTCAGCTGCAGTATATACTCAACCTACAGGAGACAATGCTATACCTATATATAGTTTTCTTCATATTGAATGCTTTATTGTTTCGAATCATGAGCCGTCGACTGATATAATCCCGATATAGCTGATAGGTACCGAACGAGTTGCTAAGAGCCCATACTACACGGCCGATACAGGTGTGTCATGAGGCTAATATGAACAAGG
Source organism: Diatrype stigma (assembly GCA_022225965.2). NCBI lineage: Eukaryota > Fungi > Ascomycota > Sordariomycetes > Xylariales > Diatrypaceae > Diatrype > Diatrype stigma. Next base: position 137,074 of record JAKJXP020000057.1, read on the forward strand.
TTCGGCTTAAACAAATAATATCTGTATATTCTAATTTTCCTGGGATATTTTTGGTGCCCTCCTCTCATGTATATTGGCTGGTGAGTTCCTAACACCACTGCTGATATTGTGCAACTGAGCCCTCGAAAGTCAGGGACATCAGGGACATCAGGGCCTAGGACCAGGTCCTCTTAGAGATCAGCTCTAAGAGTTGCCTGCTATAGGAGATAGTGAAGTCCAGCTGCTACTCATAATTCTATCATGGTGAGCCATGCTACCAAGAAGAACAGATTTATAGTATTCAAGGCGCGATTGGTTCATACAGGCACATAGGAGGAATCACTGAGGGTAGTTACATCGCGATATAATCACATAGTATGGTTATTGTTACCGCACGGTGACAGGCTGTTCGAGCAGCAGTTCACTGGAACCATGGCTAGGTTAATAAAAAAAAGGACGGCGAACCAGAAGTGGATACAGTACTATATCCGAGCGGTGATCGCCCATCAGGACCGTGCGAGAAAGCCTAAAGAATGGGTCATCCAACTTGCTTTCTGCAAATGGGATGACATAGGATGATGGCATGTACTGCAGCATAGTTTAAAGATGCTTATAGCTTATTCGCGATGCTTAAGTTGTGATGAATATTAAATTTAGAACCTTGGTCAAACCGGCGCGCTCTTTACATCCATGATGTATGCCGTTCTTACAACTCCCATATCAGGTACCCCGTACACTATCTCCGTGCAGAGTGAACAGGCGCCTACCAAATACCAACTGGAGATATCTACCTAGGTACTGTGCGGATCGGCATAGGTGAGATATCGTACTTTGCAGTCTTGCAAGCTCTTCTCCACTGCAGCTGCCAAGACCGGACTTAAAGCCCTCAAATAAGTGGGTAGTGTGAGGTGGCATGTGCGGATACCGCTATGGGTTATGGGTTATTGGAACTGCTAATTGTAACTAAATCCTACGTAACCTGGAACTATAGAACCCCATGTGTTGGCAAACATCTAAGTACTAGGCATTAATTCTGCTCTAGAGCTAGATCATGTAGGTGCGTATTTGCATTATTTACATACATAGCTTGGTAATCATAGGACCAAAAGAAAAGTTGCAGCTTGACAGCATCCACGTATCTGCGACGTTCTGTTGTGGATGCTCTGGTATATGCAACCTTTCTGATTTAGGTAAGCAAGCCATACAACGAAGCGACATCCCGTATGAAGTACGTAGTTGAGTTTGTGTTTATGAGAGATTGCCAAAACTCGTGTTGAGAACGTTAGGTTGTCATTCGATGACTTCTTTATTTTCCAGAACTATAAACAACCGTGCCCTTGCAATACCGCATAACTACCTATGTTACTTCCAAGTGTGGTGGCTGGGAGGTGGCCGGAGGTGGTGCTCCATATGTACGGATAACTATAGATGAAGATTCTGAGAGTTCCCGATCCCGACCTTCAAGAACCTAGTTTTTTTCATCGCATCCTTTGCCCTTCTTGATGCTTAATATTGCTGGAGGCTGTTTGGAAACTCTATTATGGCTTAGCAAGACTAAATATAACCGGCAAGGTATATCAACCATGGTCCTCCGTGAGAGGATAGGATTACCAGGTCAGAACAAGCACATCTGGTTCGGTCGTGCAAGCTACCTACATACTTACTTACATACATAACGTGCGGCTGGTGCTTTCTCGAGCTTCTAATAGAGTGACATTGGGGAGGTGGAGGTGTGCCTATAAGAAACAAGGGATCAGTCCATCTCTGTACTTCACGACTACATGCCTAGCAAAAGAGCAAAAGAGCCAGCCAAAAGAACCAGCTACCCCATCCTTGGCATTTCAACCCACTTAGATGCCCTGCCGTCTGTATACTATAGTAAGAAGTGCCTGGAGTTAGGTGGTCAAAAAGTTGCCTGTTGGTAATCAAGATCCTGGCTAATGGTGGATCCATTTCAGGGTTGCAGCGCCTTTGGAAAAGGATGCTAGCTAACCGGTGTTGAAATCAAGCCAACAAAAACCCTCGTCCTTTGCGCCTATCAGTGACCCGGTCCGAAGCCAAGTCAAAAAGGGCCTTGGCTCTTGGCCCGTTGAAGGGCACGCGGAATTTTTTCGCGGCCGAGGTTTTTTGTCACATCGAGTCATGAAGGGTGGCCTCGTTGTAAGCGGCCTTCACCAGGGTTATGTTGGAGCAAATGTAGGGGTAGCAATTGTAGTTGTATTGGGGATGGTTTCTGTCAAATCTAAGTGCGTCAAAACCTAGGGTTATGGCACCGCCCCACACACGGCCAAATCGCCCAAAGCCCGACCACCGCGGCGGCTTGAAAATGTGGGATCACTGTAGGGATCCGGAATCAAGGGGAAAAGAAGTTGTATTCTGCTAAGTGAGTAAAGCTAAGCTAAAAGCTAAGGAGATCTATCTAGTAGCGAATCCACGTGACCGCCCCACAGTTACTACTACCATAATTCCAGAGGTCGGATGGAGGTCTTGCCGAAGGAATTGGATCGGCTAGATGGTGATAAAACGCGTTCATTACATGGTGGCTCTCTACTTCGTATGTAGTTATCGTCTACGCCCCAATATGGAAACCCACGACATACATCAAAATTCTAGTTACCCCTACCCTACGAACTTACACCCAATAGGCGTTCGCGGACAGGCCGTTTTCAAGAGCTTATATCTACGATACATAGAGGCGAACCTGTATGTAGTAGCATTTGGAAGTCAAGACGGCAGCCAATGCAGGGCCCGGTCTAGTACAGTATGCGTATGCATGTATGTAATGTCAAATGTGGGCGTCCTGTGAGTTTATTGTGCACACAGCATTAGACTATGCAAGGCGGATCCTTCTTGCATTCATCTAGACCTTCAGATATCTCGATATTCGACGGTGGAAAACTCTAATGGTATCAGCCCTAAAGGCTAAAAGCGTCGCCTTATGGCCTTTCTTTTTGAGTGTGCTCTCCTGAAGATTCGATCTGGCCTGCCACTGATACCCGCGGCCACTCCGACGGCCGCTTCGGGTCATATAGCAACCTGGAACTATGAATCCTCGGAGCCCGCTCAGGCATTCGAACCCGGTGAACGTTCACAAGACTGGCACAATTCTGGATGGATAGCCTTGTTGCCAACTGCATATCAGCCATGTGTGTTTCTTGTTTCTTGGCCACGCCATGAGGAACAGGTTAGAGAGTTATTGCTGTAGGCACTATTATCTCTCGGGCTTTTAACATCTCGATGAACGTTGACCGCTACATCTGCTATATATAATGAAAAATCGCAAGACACGTATGTGATTCGATGTTGCAACATCGTCAGCGAGTCGACAAATCCCAAACTGTGGAACTAACCAGACGTATAGATGTACGTAGATAGGACATGCATGATGTTTTAACACTATTGTTGTCTCATGGCGGGATCAACGAGTACTAGTTCGTATCCGAGCAGCTCTTTAGCTCTTTAGCTCTTTAGCTCTTATCAAGATCTCCTCGAGAGCGATTTATACCTTATCGCCATGGTCAGATCCAATGCTATGGTACGGGCAGTCTGAAACTACTTTGTATTAGTCTGGACTGTGCCTACGGGTGGTGGCACTCCCTGCCAGCTCCCATGAGATGCTGGGTGTATTTGATTGACGACAAGCAGCATACGACAGCAATTGATGATGGAACATGCTTTCAAACCTAGGTGGTTGTTCACTAACGCGAAGATGACCCCATGTTGAAGATGCAGAGACGTTGACTCTGCCGATTGAGGAAGCATCAAGCACAAGCACAAGCAAGCACAAGCATCAAGCATCAAGATTAGGTTGATCGACTTGCCACTCCACTACACCAACTTCCCGCGCCGACACTAGAAAACACCGGCGGGGACGGGTGGCTTTAGTGTCACCTACCGTGCAGCGTCAGCGATGTTAAAGATGGCACTGTTCACTTTGCAGACAGCTGCGCATCCTAATGCAAGATTCCGCTTCTCTGCATGCCGGCCATGCATGGTGCGTAGGTGGTAGTTACCTACATACATACATCCATACCTGCCTACCTTCAAGGTTGTTACCTTACCTTGCCTTGCCTTAGCAGTAGTTCAGGCCAATGCCCATGCCCGGTCCTGTCATCCAGCCATCCTTGATTGGATCTCACTGGACCTCATTGGACCTAATGCCACTGCCACTGCCGCTTCCTGCTTACATGTATGTATGTATTGTATTGTACAGTGGTAGGTAGTATGTATGTAGGTACATACCTAGTTATGTATGTACGTACAGGTAGGTAATGTGCAGAAGGCTGTGAACTTAAGGCAGTTAAGCAGTCAAGCTATCTGGCATAAGCCGGTGTACGTACATGCCTACATATATCGTAGATATTACACAGTAGCGCTTATCTGCAAATAGGATTCGGAAAAATTAAATGCGGATGGATATAATACCGTATTATATCGTATTATATCGGAATAATTGCAATTATGTGCGTAACGGCACGGAAATATCCCTTCCGGGCCCATTAATTTCCTTTTTATATAGGCAATTAGGGATAAAATAAATAACAATTCCGGGCATTTTACGATAATTTTATGCCTATAACTTATTATTTTTATTCTAAGCTTATAAATATAATATTTGTAGCTATTTTATAAAAGATTTCTTATTTTATTTTATTAATTTCGGTATCGGTTATGTTATTTAGGGATTTTAACGGTTGCGATTTCTTAATTCTTTTAAGCATTCTCGAGTTTATATAAATAAACGCCAGCTTATTTATTTTTTCCTGGTCCAACCTGTTCCTTTAGGCATTTTATATATAATTGGTTGCCTAAAAGGCATACTTAAAAAGAACCGAATTCGAAATTATATTTAAAAGGCATATGGCTAAATATATTAAATAGCTTCCGAAAGTTAAAGCAATTTGTTAGAAATTCTTTATGTTATAGGAATTATCGTATATTCCGTAAATTTCGTTAAATAGCCCTTAACGTAATCGGAAACAATAAAATTCGTTAATTAAGCTATTACGTAACGTTTAATCGAATATATAATCCTGAATAAATTATATTACCTTACGTTATACGTTAGGGCTAATAACTTGCCCCATATTTTTTGAATTTAATGCCTAAGCAGTTTAGTTAGTTATATTAATTTGTTTTTCGAATCGCTATTTATGGGCTTAATATATTACGTTCCAATTAATGGATTAAAAGCAGGCGTTTTGGCTGTTACGTAAAGTATTCCAAGCCGTTCGAATACCTTTTTAGCATATAACGGAATATCCTAAATATAATTTATCGAATTCGGATATTAATTGGGCTTCGGTAATGGGCTTAATTATTTCGAAAAGGGCTATAAAGTGCTTTTAAAATTCCGGATTATTAATAATTTAAATAACTTTTTTTAATTTCTTTTTATTTTCGGCATCGGTAATAAGTTTTTTAATTATATCGAAACGGCTAAAAAATAACCCGAAAACAACGCGGTTATCGAGGCAAGATTTAAAGCATCGTTATTAAGAATCTTATCGAATAATTACCTTATTATATATTAAGTTAATATGTAATTTAAAGTATGTTATAAATACGTATGCCAAAAGTAAAAACCGAATTTTTCTTTCGCCTTTTATTATCGAATCCCGAAATCGGAAATATTAAAGATATAAAAATCGAAAGGCGCCAACCAATTGCGTGGCTTATGTATGGGCTTCTTTTTAAAGGTTAATTTCGAATAAGTCTTTAATTAAAAGCTGAAAGAAATGTAAATCATAAAGAACGTAAATAATATGCTTTAATTTCGAACTTTACTAAATTCGACGATAAACCGCTTTTATGGTTTTATAAGTATTTATATTAACGGCGTTAATTAAATAAAGCTTTCCGTTAATAATTTCTCGAAATAACGAAAGCAATAACAGTATATAATTATTTACAATTAATTAATAAGTATTAACGTCGATGGTTTTTTAATAAAAAAAGGCCTAACCGGAAACTGTACAAAAACGTTTAATACGTAGCGTTTCGCGAAATCGGCTAATTTATTAAAAATAACGTTAATAAACTTCGATTAAGAAATAAATTAAATTATTTCTTAACGGTATTTAATATATACTTTATTTAATAATTTACGCCTTAAAGCCTTATTATTAAATGGCTTAAAGCTAAAATAAAGGCTTCGAAACAAGTTATTCGTTTCTTTATTTTCGTATTCGATAAAGGGCTTATTATTGTAATATATAATTCGAGTTATTCGAAAACGAAAGGACTGCAATTAAAGCTTATTTAGCTTATAAAAATACTTATCGAAAAAAAGATCGCGGCGACTAGGCAATTAAGCAAAAGGGTTATCCGTTTGTTTCTTAAAGTTTAAATACTTCCCATATTTGTTTTCGAAATGCTTTCTTATTTTGGTCGTACCCGATTTAGCGGCGTATTTCTTTCCGTAGTGCTTATAAGCGACGCGCTTTTGTTTATATTGGCCTTAAAGGGCTTTTTCGAATTATTCGAAAATAACAAGGTCGGATTTATTATTTATAACGATAAAGCTAATATATATTAATAAAGGACCTAATAATAGGAATAATAATAAATTAAAATAGCTTTAAAGCTAATAAAAACGGCAAAAAAGGGTTGCATTATACGGAAATGTTATTAATATATGGCTATATCGATATAATACAGCGTTTAATATGGGAATAATGGGGATAGTGGAGACATCCTGCATTATCCCGGCATAATGGTCAAATATCCGCGTTTTTCCGAACCCTACCTGCAAAGCGCATCCTTGAAGTTGCAACGCAATGGGAGACCTTAAAGCGCGTTAAAGTTAAGGTTGACAACAAGCCGTCGTCTGGCTTGGACTTCCAAAATTTGACTTCCAACATTTGACTTCCAACATTTGAACTACCACCTGCCAAGCAGTCAACAGTCCCCGTGCCTATTTTACAACTACCTGAGATAAGGAAGACGGTTGGCCAACGGCAGTCTACCAGCCACCCTACTGGCGAATGATTAGTTATCCTGGAACCAATCGCAGAGAGCCCTCGATATCTGGGTACGAATATCGTGCGTATTGTCGCAAAGAAGGGGCTTGACAGCGTGGCCGACACCTAGCGCTAGCTAACTAGCTCCGTGCCGCTTTCGTGGCCACCGCCTACTGGCCCTGCAAGGCCAAAAGTCAAACGAGACCTGAAAAGGAAGCGAAGAGCCTGGGAGCGCGGGCTGCTAGATGAACGAGCCAGGCAGCTAATGAAGAGGACCGGCATAGTCAGCCACATGGCTGGCGATCTGGTGCGTGTCTCTCTTTTTGATTCATCGTTTTCTCAGGGTTCTGTCTCAGCTCGACGATCACAGGGGGATGGGCATCAGGGAGGGGGGTTCGAGGATGGGTATCTGGGATATCCGAATTGGGCAGTCGGCGGAGTCACAAGCACCTAGCCGTGCAGTAGCAGTAAGTTACAATAGCTCCCCGTCACCCCATCTCCCCAGCTCTGGGGAGCTCCCACGTAGGTATGTGTGGATGATGTGTGGATATGCATTATACATAGGTAGGCTGGGTGGGCTGGCAGGCTGGGTAGGCCAAGTACATTGGTAACGCGGACGAGCCCCCATGCCGGCAAGCAACTTGGCTGCAAATGCAGTTACTATGCATTGGTGGATCAAAGTAAGGTAAGTTAGGAAAATAACCCACGACGCCGGGAAAGTTGGGGGTGAGCTCACACTCCTCACAAACTTGAGTACCGGTTAGTTGCTTGCATATCTCCCTGCCCTGTGACCTCCCACCGCTGCGAGGCTCCGAAGCAACTTCTTCCATGCAGCGTTCTCTGCTTCTACAGACGTACCAAAACAGCTCCTGCCTTCACCTGGTCAGGCCATCCGCGTTTCGATCTCAGAACATAGTGGCGTGTGTGAACCTGTAGGTACGAGGCAGGGTGACGACATGCTGTGGGAGGGAGCCTCAACAACCATGTCATCCATGCCACGCTCATGTCATGCATGACGCTCACCCATGCAATGCACATTCAGAGATCATAGATGGGCTCTACATGGGCCTAGAAACACACATACGGCGACTAATTAGGGCCTTCACAAGAACATCGAGGCTTAGAAGGCTTCATCCAACGGCTCTATATGATGCCAATAAAGAAAAGCCCTCGCTTGCGCTAATGGCACAAGGCCCATATTCCTACAGTCAACGTTTTTGTTTTAGGACGGAATACTACGAGATCCAGGATGCTCCGAGGGATACCGACTCCTTCTCACAGAAGACAGCGAGGCTATGCCACCAAGCTCTAATGCCAACAGTTCTTCCAATCTCAAACTGTTGGCCGTAAAACCATGACACCGGCTTTGACTATTGCTTCATGCCAACAAGGAAGGGCAATCAATTACAACCCGGTGTTGCGTTGCTTACCACCCTAAGGTCCCAAGAGACACCAATGCCTCGTCTCGTCGGCGCCACTAGCCATTGTCTGACCTAATCGAATACAAATCCTGAGAATGACACCCTACGGTAACAGGAATGATTAATAGGCCTGTTATTAATATGGTCAATTATCAACTCCCGAACGCCCATCCCTACCTAGCAAATCCAAGATATACCGGAATAGTTCCATATGTCATTCCAATCATATGACCATCTTTAGGGATAACTATCCTTCTTACTGCTTGTGTACCATCTTCTCACAATAATAGTAGCAGAAAAGGAGCTTATACCACCTATAACCCAGGGCAGCAGTAGCTATGCAATGACGGATGACGAGTCAGAATCCTACAGTAGGAAGAAGAGATAACAAGGGACCCGTGATAATGGGTTTAAGCACTCGCATAAAAAACCAGACTAACGCACGGCGGGCAGCGGCTATGCAAATCCAGCATCTCCCCCGGCACTGTCCAATCGCCCGTTGACTGCAAGCTCATGCTTATTTAAGAAGTACTCCAGGCTTCGAACCCCCATGTCACCCGCAGGCTCAAGGCTGTCATGTAGCCCTGTGGCATATATGTAGTCTTATTACAACATACGGTAGGTAGGTACATGGATCGTGGGGAACTTCCACACGTTTCAAGCTACTCATTGTCTATTCAAGCTACACTCGAAGGCCATTCTGCACCAAACTACATAGCCAAGAGCTCCAATGATGGTCTCTCCAGGCGGGGTTACGCTCCCATTTCCAGGAACGTGGGAGACTGGGCAGTACTTGTCCCGGTCCTTTCCCACATCGTTACCATATCTACTCTAGTCACGTTCTGAACCTACTGCGTATCTGCTACTTGTCTTTCGCCCCTAGACTCGGCTACAGGGTATCTCGGCTACAAGGTATATATGTAGGCCTGTCCGTGGCTCCATTCCCCGTTCCCGAACAGTGGAGACCGTACAGCCCGGGCCGGAGAGATGAATGATTCAATAACCGAAGGCAAAAGCCGAAAAGCCTTAAGGTTGATCTTTGCACTCAACCGACCACCTCGTGGTGTCAGCAGCTTGTATCGAGATTCCCAACGGCCATCAGCACATGCGCCTCACAACCAGATCGAGCTCGCCGAGACTCTGCACCCGTGGACATATGTGCATCTCTATATACCTAGTAGTCAGAAAGTTCCTTTGCTCTCCCCGATACATACACGGTAGAGAGTGATTGAGAGACCCAGGACACGGTACTACGTACCTCTCTTATCAGGGTGGTCCAGCTACCCTCTTGCCACGTTATTGATGACCCAGATTCCAAAACATTGTCTTGCCCAATCAGCGGCACCCACGTTGACACCCAGACACCCACCACTCGGATTTTCTATTGGGGGAGACATAACCCTGGGATTGTGGCTAGGCAATTGTTATACGCTAGGTAACTAATAACGATCTCCCTTGGGTTATATCACCAAGTACCGTCGTCTACCTACCGACGGTAAGTAACCTGACACCGGCGCTCAATTCGTTCCAGGCGCGAAGCCTTCTCTCTCTCATTAGCTGTTAAATCCAGAGCGACGACACGAGCACTCTCATAAGCGCCCGTCCCGAGGACTCCCTGGGATCGGGAGTGCGTAACAGCAACGCCGAGGTCAGTCAGTGGCTGCTCACTAGGCACGTAATCCCAGATGCCTCTCCCGGGTCTTCCAACGGCCATCGCGGTTCAGACATCGAGCTGGGGTGTGTACGCACTCGGCTGTACGTCTGTACATGGTACTGTTCGATGCTTGTGTTCAACCTCGATTTTGATTCGACCAAAATGATGCATGGGCGGACCGTTTTTCGTGCTGCTGGATGTGTATGTGCGTAGTATAACCCCACACACACACACACGCTCTCACACACACCCACCCACACCACACCCACACAAGCTGCATCCTCCTCGGGACGCGTAGAACCGCCCTAGGCAAGACAGGTTGTACATAAAACCCGAGACACGATGCCTTGTACAGGGCATGTAGCAGAAGCTGAAGAGTGACCAGCGGAACTTTCCCCTGCGCTGATAGGCCGAACAGTCGCCCCTCCCCCCTTCCCTCCCTTTCTGCTTACTACCTACTATGTATAGCGCCTACGCTATGTTTATAATAATATGTTTATACAGACGCGGGTTCGCAGAGCTTGCTTGCTTGCTCCCTCCCCTCCTCGGGCACGCCACCACCTCCTTATCGCTAATTCGCTGCGGGGGACGAAGCCGAAACATATAAGGCTAGAGAAAAACAACGAAGCCGGCGCGTGATGCTAGTTAAAACACAGACGGGCTTGGGAAGGAAGGCCTGGCGGCGTGAACCGGTGGCGTCCCTCGATGAATGAATGGCTGGATGGCTGGCTGGCTGGATGGACGGATGGATAGATGGAATACCACTCCTGGAAAGCCCGGCTAGTTAGTTGGTTAGTTATCAACTATGTAGATACATGATACATAGGTAGATTTCTTTTCTTTGGGGTTGACTACCAGGCCAATTAACCGCCGACCCAATTGGACCTGCGAACGTGGACGAGATGCGAGATGCACGACATACTCGTTGCTCGTTCGAGGCTTCTACGTACATACCACTAGCTATCCATACCTACGTGCTGTACATACTATAGAGACTTCTCAGTCGGTGGAGGAGCAGCTAGTTAACTACATACTTACCTACGCAAATGTCCAGTATAGTCACGAGAGGGGTGTAATAACATTCCGCTATGCACTTTGTTGTTGACTCTTTGCCTCTTCTTTCCTTAACTATATTGCCCCAACAAGCACACAAATACGAACGGAGAGGCTGTTTGCTCGCCTAGTTCGATCGAAACGTCTGGGCTCCTCCTCCTCCGAGTTGCTCTTCTTCGTGTTCTCGCTGTCTGTCTGTCAACAAAGCTTGGCTCCGAGCTCCACCACCACCGCCCCCTCCCCCTCCCCGGCTTCTTCATACCTACCAAACTATAGTACCTAGTTACCTTGCTGGCCTTAACCTTTTATTATTTCTCTCTGAAAGATGCAAGTGATCCTCGAGATTGTCAGGTCCGAGTTATAAGTTTTTTGGGTCTTTTTTTTTCTTCTTCTTCCAGAGTAGCTCTTCACTAGATACACCAGCCCCTCTTCATTACCCTTCCCCATACGTACCTAAGTATTTCCCTTAGCCAAGTATGGATGGAGTCCCCTAGGTAGGTAGGTACCTATGTCTTTCTCTTTCACAACTCGTACGTAAGCAAGTAACCACCAACCTTTCGTCTAGCGACGACCCTATCTACGTATGTGAAGTACGTACGTAGTTCAGGTAGGCATTGGGGAAAATTAATAAGTAGGGGAAAATTACCCCGGTAAACTCGTACGAGCAGCAGCAGCAGGATCCAAAAAAGCACCCCGCGCGCCCTAGACCCCTTACAGTAATAAACCAGGCCCCTTTCACCGCTACTTCAATCCCTGCTACGTACATACATACATCAGATCTCTTCTTCCTCTTAACGCAACCCCCCCCCCCCCCCCCCTCGTCAAACCCCCAAATACCCTTCTTCTTGTTCTTCTCCAGCCGCAAAATCCCTGCTCGTTGCCCCCCATCGCGCTTGTCCGATGATCACGGTGGGGCCCACCCCCCCCTCTGCTCTGCTCTGGTGGTTTGGTGGTTCGGTTCTGGTGGTTGAACTTGTGAGCCGACGGCTCAGGTACCCTCTTCTTCTTCTTAACATCTCATCTCAGCCGTCTGTGTGTACTAGTTGGTGAGTGGTGGTTGGACTTTTTCTACGTGGGTTGCAGATTAGTGATAATATATATTGCTACGTATGCATGTATATATGTGTGTGTGTGCGCGCCAGCCAGAGCGGATTTCGCAGTACGTATTTTTTATACATACCGTAAGTACGTAGGGAGGTAATAGGGCTTCACCAAGTCTCGAACTGAACGGAGCTTAGTTATAGGCTTATAGCTTATAGCTTGTAGCTAGGTGCGGTCGACGTTGCGTTTCAGGAGCTAGTAGTACCGTAGCTGCTGACAGGAGGCTTACCTATTACTACTTAAATATACAGTGAGAGATAACGATAACTTAACTACTTCTACCTACCTACCTAGTATGTAGTCTACGAAGTATGTACAATAGAGAGAAAGAATAATCTCACCAGAATCCCAGCCCGTGTGTTGATTGTATGATTGTATGTGTGTATTATACGTGCATACATTCATGAAAGTCCCGAGCTTCGGTTTTTTTTTTTTTTTTTTTCAGCTTTTTTATTTCTAATTCTTCTCTATTTTTCTTTCTTTTTTTGCCATCTACCCTGACAGCGAGTAGCGGCGGACGAACGTCGATGGATTGTCCCTTGCGGTGGCTGGACCTGGAGCCTAGCAGCCGCCGTCTAGCCTTGGACCGTTGACCGGTGTGATTGGCACCTGGATTCATCTTCCTAACGGCGTTCATCGGTATCGTATAGGCGAGCCCTCACCCCCCCTCCCCTCCTCCCCTCCTCCTTTCCTGCCTGCCCTCCTGCCATTCTCGTCGGCTAAGCAGACAGCAAAAAGGCAGCTGAATCATTGCCTAGGTAGCTACTAGCCATGTACTTTCTTTACCTACCTTGTTTTACCTCTCTAGGAAGAAACACACACGGGCCCATTCATTCACTTCACGTTACTCCTGGTCCGTCAGTCCGTTCCGTCCACTACTGATGAGTGAGGGATCTCTACTATGTAACTATCTACTGCCGCGTCAAGCGGAACTACTAGCTTGGCTATTTTTTCACTTTTCCCTTTTTCTTATGTACTTATTACTTATCTATTCACCTAGTTACAGTTAGTTAGCATTGGGTTACGACTAGGCGAGACAAGATCGAACAGGCGGTCGGTCGGTGTCTGTTCTGTTCTGTTCTGCTACGGGGCCCCGGGGGTTTGCGTGTGACGTAGAAGGCGAGAAATGAAGTGATTTGTCTGTCCCCCCCTGTGATAAGCAGTTCCGGACTATCAGGACTATACTATAGATGATAGGATCTACAGTATGTATCCCAATATCCAATACCATCTCATACCGTTCGTTGCCTACCCATTTACCGTGCACGAGCAAGCTCTCTCTCTCTCTCTCTTCCCCTTCCTTCCCCCTTTCGACTATTTTTTTCCGCCTTCTTCTCTTTCACCGTTCGGTCCCGACAAGACGAGCCGAGCGACAGTTTGTACATGCCTGCAAATTAATAACCATCGAATGATCATCGTAGAAAGTGCCCGCGCTAAAAGATTATCCATGGGGTGGGTGGTAGCATCGGCCCAGAGAATTAAGGCTTGATCGCGAGCAAGGTTTTTCTTTTTTTTTTTTCCTCTCTCTCCCCCCCCCTTCCTCTCCCTCTCTCTTCCCTGACTGTCTGGCGGGGCCGTTGGCCTGGGCTGCCGAACAATGTGTCCGTCTGTCTGACTGCTTGTATGCCTGTCCCTCTATTTTTCTTTTCTTTTTCCTAGCCGGCAGCAGGAGGCTCTTCTCTGAATACTTATGTAACATATATCCCCCCCTGCCACCCTTGCAATCAGCAAATACCACGGTAATTGGTCGTAGATTCATGTATTTCTCAGTTAGCCGTTCAGCCAGGATGGCTCCCAACGAGGCAAGTTCATCATCGTCGTGGTCGTCTTTCAATATTATATATATAGATATATATATATATATATATATTAAGAAGGATTATCCGAGGGTTGAAAACGAACTGCTCTTCTTTTCGAGAGTCTTTTACCCCCCATACGGGGATCACATCGTTGATCTCATCAGAAAGCATCTCAATCTTATCGTGCATACATCCGCACAGTAGTAGTAGCGTGGGCCTGGGGGGGCCTGCCTATCCGCGTGCAGTATCGTGACCACCACGACCAGGCCAGCCAGCCAGCCAGCCAGCACCCCAGCTAGCCTTTTCCTGCGTGCTAATGTACGGAAAGCCGATACGACTACATAACCGCACTCTACATATACATATTACATATCTAGCTCCAGGCATGGCATGGTACTACTGATTATTGCTGCTACTGCCGCTGCCGCCGCTGCTGCTACCAATACAACCACCACCACCACCATTATACCATTACCACCACGGTCATTGCTGACATCAATACATGATACTGCAAAGAGGGGAGAGGAGCGTCTGCAGATTCAGACCGGTATCCATCATGTGGGTCGCCATTCGAATTTCGATCAAGCAAAAAGCCGCACGTTGCAACCCAGGTAGACATGCATGCCCTTCCATATATCCAAGCAGGTAGGGGGGTAACTAGATGGGAGGAAGATGACCGACAAGCTAGGTAGATACATACATCAATATGTAGCAGGTGGGTAATCGTAGCTAGATATGAAGGTAGGTATAATATAATATAATGGGCGAGCCGTTGTGTACGAATATAATGCGGAAGGGGACGACATCATTAACAGGACAGCCCTGTGTCCGGTCCCCTCTCCTCCTCTGGTGATAATAACCGTTACATACCCACCAACCTACTCACCTACTTACAGTACATAAGTTAGGTAGTCATTAGATGCTAGTTTCCAACGTGCGGCCTGACTGATGACGATGGTGGTCTTTCCCGTGTCCAAGTCTAGATAGACTAAGGAGGGACGATTGCGGTATAACAAGGAAACACCATGATTACGACCTACATCTACTCCCCATACATTGTATTGTGCATACGTTGTTGAACCCACCCCACCGAAGAAGCAGCCAGGGCTCGTGGGAGAAAGCAGCCGCAAGCAAGCAAGCATGAGCAGTGCAGTTGCAGTTGCAGTGGCTGCGGCGGCGGCGGCGGCAATGATGGGCAGCCGCCGCGCAGCAAGCAAGCACGAAGCACGTATGATTCGCATATGCTATTTGGTGGCAAAGCCCCCTAGTTTCTGCGGTGCTTGTATAACGTCGAGCTAGTTAGCTGACGGCATCCCGCGTGGGTTAATCTTCAATCATTCATTTTATCCCCTAGTTATTTTCGTTGCTTTCCCTGTATTTTCGATCGAAGGGGCTGGCTGCCTGCTACTTATTAGCTGGTCTTGGACTCGATAAACCCACCAGGCCGGCCAGGCAGGCCAGACCAACCAGCCAGCCAGCCAGCCAGCCCGTTGTCGAGTGACCACATCCCGATCAAACAAGAAACAAGCAAGACCTGTGGTAACAAAGGGCTCTTCTAGATCCACCTTTGTGACAGTGACCAATGGAGATACACGAGGTCGGCCAGAGGGCCAGAACAGACAAGATGCCTTGGTACGACACGCCGCCTATGGTACAGAGATCGAGTTACTAGTTAAGTCGACTTGCAGCTCCCGGGAAAAGAGGTTGTGTCGTGCAAGGGACTGCTCTTGTGTTGTGCTGTGCTGTGGCTCACTCACCTCGAGGTTGGCTGAGCCTGCTGCGAGATCCAAAATATGACATGAACGTTGTATCAGCGCGGAGTTCCTCTATTCGATGGCAATTGAAGGGCCCATCGTGGCTTTGGGAAAGCCTCCCTAGAGGAGCTCTGTGTTGTTTGTTTGTTGGTCGTAGCTAGCAGGTTTCAGCAGCAGCAGCAAGCAGGTTGAATGCAACCAACGGACATTCAGCCATGCAAGTTACCAACGCCCACTGACGCCAACCCCCCTGCGAGAAGAAGACAAGGAGCACACAGGCTTCCCGTTCGGAGTGGCAATCTATGCCGGTAATAGCGCAGAACTGGCATGGGAGGAGCAGGCCGGGAACGCGAGCCGACTCGATGGCTGGCGGATGACCCCCCCCCCTCCCCCCCTGGCCTGCCTTGGGCCCTTGGGACCGCCAGGCAAAGACTCTGCAGGTAGGAAGGGGTATTCTTCAGATACTCACTCGTGCTCGCGCTCGTGCTCATACTACCACCACACTCTCCCTTTCGCTCTCCTTTTCCCACGCCCTCCCGCCCGCATGGCATGAACGCCTGGCGTGATGGCGCCCCAATACCAATGCCAATACCAATGCCAATGCCAATGCCATAAAGAATATACATACATACTCTACAGTGGTGACTTGCCACAACGGGCTTATAATCCCCTTGTTCCCAAATGCCTGTATTTTTTTTCCATGTGCAGAAGGTCATCGTGCCCGCCCTACATTACAGTGGAGATATAGTTAACGAGGAGACGTAGGGTACGAGACGTAGGGTACGCGAAACCGTTGCTACGTGTGCATATGAAAAGAGGATCGCGGTTTGCCTTGCCATTGGCTGTCTTCTCCCTCTTTCTCTCTCCCCTTTCCTTAGTGCTCCTAGCAACGACTGACCGGTTGAACAATATGGAGCTGTCGATAGGGGTTGGGAAATTCGAAACACCCCTCATTTTTCTTCTTCTTTCCTCATATTCTTACACGCCTTTGCTTGCTTGCTTGCTTGCCGTGCAGTGCATTTGCTGCCAGGTACCGTTATATGCGTGGTGCAGATGGACGTAAGAAGAGAGATCGGGGGTCGGGGGGATAAGCGTGTGCAGTGCCGTGCACATCACCGTTTGACAGAACTCGACAGCAGACAGGCAGGCAGACATAGGCGGGAGGCGTGAGCGGCCCGCAGGAAGCACAACACCTGCTGACGAGAATGCGGGGGGTAGGAATGGGATGGGGGGCAAGAACAAGGGCAAGGGCAAGGGCAGGCTACAGAATGGCAGGCCCGGGGGCCCTATCTCGTTCGAACCGACAGGATCTCGAGCTCTCGCTCCCTCAAGCCACAATAACTTGGAACGGGGATAAAGAACATCCTCCAGGTTGATTTGTGACAGGTAATCGCCATCGCTCATGGGGGACTACGAGGTAGGTAGGCGTAGGTTGCGCTGCGCCTTGTTCATGTATGTACGTACGTACGTACGTACCATCCTTGCATCGATCGATCCGTCAAGATATCTATCCGTCCACGACTTTGCTGGCTGCAACTGCGCTGCACTGCACTGCACTGCGATGCACACTGCACTGCGATGCACGGGCAGTGCCGATGGTCGGCCTTCCCATGTAGGCTATAGCCTATAGGCTGGGTCGGTATACGTTGGACTCTGGACTCTGGACTCTGGATTCTGGACTTTGGACTTTTTTGATGAAAAAAGGGACTCTGGAGATTACAGCCAGCCGGTGTTTCCAGGTGTCCCCCCGCTCTGCGTCCATGTTCTTGGCTTGGCTTGGCTTTGCTTCGCTTCGCTTCGTAAGTAGGTACCTATACCTATAGGCAGTTCCTACATTTCGAATGCAACACCGGATTGGACCTCTAGATCGTTTGTCTGTCTAGAACCAACGTCGGCGGAGAAGCAAAGCAACCTCGAAGCGGCCAATGTTCAAGTCCACGGGATGTATAGCTGGTCGGACTATATGATTCTTCACGCCGAAGACCAACACAGTGGCTCTCGCCCGCTTTTATAACTGAGCATCAAGGCATGCATATGCAGGTATGAGAGGATGTTGGTACGTACGACCTTAGGTTGGAAGGTAGCAATAAACTAGGGCCCCGGGTGTTGAAGAACAACCTTGAACAGACATACATGCGCCAATAGAAACCCCCAAAGTTGGCTGCCACTGCCCGGCAGGTCTGGATCTCTCAGCTTCTAATCTAGGTCACGTGCTTTCGCGACTTATTGCCCGGGTAGCGTTGAAATGTAGCATCTCAAGCACCTGTTAGCACAGGATGGTAGCACGGCTGATAGGCAGGTGCGTAGCAGTAGACAGTATGTATAGCAAGTGCGTTATGACGTCCAAAGGTCAGCTTTTCTTAGAGTTTTCTTCCAGGTTATTAGTAGTTAGTAACTACTAGGCGGACGAAATGTTCCACTGCATCGCGTAGGCGTGTGTAGGATGCAGGTAGTAGGTAGGTTGGTAGGTAGGTAGCTACATACATGTAGCTTTGGCCGTTCCGCATTCCGCATTCCGCATTCCGCGTTCCGCATCCCGTATTCCGTACTTACTCATTCCTTTGTACTTACCAGCAGATCCATTATGCGTGTGGCAACTGCCTTGTCGTCGTGAAACTGTGACAGTGATACCACCGTGCCAATCAATTCCTCTCTGAAGAAGCTCCTCTGAGTACCTAACAATAATACCTTCCCCCCCCACACACGCATATCTAGTACTATAATGTCGCCGCCACCATCATCACAACCACCACCACCACCATCACCACCCTCTCGGCGATCTCCTCCCACGAGATCCCAGACCCCGGCCTCCGAGCAACCACCACCACCAGCCCCGGCACCGGCACCGGCACCTCCACCTCCACCAGCCCGCCGACGCCCCCAGCCATTCGACCCCTGGAACTCGTCGTCCACCGGCCACCAGCGCGCCGAGAACCGCCTGGCCGCGAGCACGGGGTGGCGCGACTCGCGCAACGCGAAGCTCCTGAGCCAGTTCCGGGGGTCGTCGTCGGAGGGGAGGCGAGAACCACCCCGCGTCTCCGATCGGGTCGGCGCCGGATCCGCGCACTACGACCCCCGGGCGCGGGCCATCGTCACGCCCGAGGTCCGCGCCCGCGCCCGGTGCTCCGTCGCTGACATGCTGGCTAGGCCGGGGTCCATGCGCGGTAGTGGTGGTGGTGGCGGCAGCGGTGGTGGTGATGGTGGTGTGGTGAAGAGGACGGTGGTGAAGAAGGAGGAGGGGAGAGGGAGTAGCAGTAATACGAAAGCGATGGCGACGACGATGAAGACGACATCATCGTCATTGTCGTCAACAAGCGCAAAGCCAGCAGCAGATCCTAGGCCGTTGGGTGTTGGTGATAGTAAGGAGTGCGTTAAAGCTGATAATCACAATGGCGACGACGGCGGTGGTGGCAGTGGCAGTGACGATGCTTCGACGGCTGAGGTGAGCATTGCGATGGCAACGACAGTGGCAGCGGCAACAGAGCAGCATGATGAAGTGGTCAAAGACCAAGACCGAGACAAAGACGAACAGCCCGAAGCCAAGAAGAAGAAAAGGGAGAGAAGCGAAGAACGACCCAGTAGTGGTAGTGGTAGTGGTAGTAACCATGATGATGATGGCAGCAAACGGAGGCGAACAAGGGGCATCTTCGACGGCGTCGTCGTCTACGTCAACGGCAGCACGCACCCCCTGGTCTCGGACCACAAGCTCAAGCACCTGCTGGCCGAGCACGGCGGGCGTCTATCCACCCACCTCGGCCGGCGGCAGGTGACGCACGTGATCCTCGGGCGCCCATCCACAACCGCAACAGCAGCCGGTAGTGGTGGTAGCGGCGGCGGCCTGGCCGGCGGCAAGCTGCAGAGGGAGATCCGGAAGGTCGGCGGGTGCGCCGTCCAGTTCGTCGGCGCCGAGTGGGTGCTCGAGAGCGTGAGGGCCGGCAGGCGGCTCGGCGAGGCCGGCTTCGGCAACGTCAAGATCGCCGCGAAGGGCCAGCAGAGCGTGCTCGGGCTGTTCTCGAAGTCGGCCGGGGAGGCGGCGAAACAAAAGCATCAACAACAACGACAACGACAGGGGACCGAGGCGGAGTCGGCACCGGCACCGGCGGTGGGGGTGGAAGGGGAGGAAAAGGACGGCTTGGAGCTGCCGCCCCCGAGTGGGCAGGCCTCCTGATTCGATGTCGACAGGCACTGATGAGTCATGATGAGACGGACGTACGGACATATAGGATGTGTGTCGGTCTGGAACATGGAGGTGGGCGGCGGGAATGAAAAGCATTTTCAGGTGCATACGATCGATGGGTATGCGGCGTGGCGTCTTGTTGGTTGGTTGCATGAGAGGATGGCATCATGAAATCATAGAGGGGCCTAGTTCAGCATACGAGGGTGTTATTGACTAAGTAAATGCCCTTAACAAAAACAAAAAAAAAAATGCAGAAATCGAGACCGATCTAGAGTGAATGGGCCTTTTTTGTCGTCACGCGCTGCGCAGAGGCTCTCGTCGCTACCTGTTCCTGTGATCTCACACAGCTTATGATAATTGCCGGATTACTAACTCCGTCGTTGGGCAACAGTGAACGAACTCCCGGGTGTAGATAGATATATATGTATGTGATTTTGGCTTTTGCAATTCGTCTAACTACCTAGCAAGCTGGCAATCCTAGCTACCTTGGATTTGCATTGGTTCATCTGCTTAGGAGATAAATGGCTTAGCAGAATACAGGTAGTTGGCTAAGGAGGAACCTACGTTCTAATTACTTATACCTGCCGGTTCAATCTCGACCCTGTATTAATTAATATCTATAGTTACGAGTTACTACTACTACTTAAGTATTCCTAAATCGCCCCAGTCGTAAAATCCTCCTACAGCTTCGCCCTCGCCTCGATGGGCCGGTGGGCGCTCGCGCCCTTGGCCGTGGCGAAGTACTCGGCGACCTTACGGCGGGCGACGTCGACGGCGGCGGGGTCCTCGATGGTGGCCGGGAAGGGCACGGGCCGGTCGAAGTCGCCGTGCACGGCGTTCTCGACGAGCTCGCGCAGCACCCGCCGCAGCGTCTTGCCCGACCGCGTCTTCGGGATCAGGCCCCGCCCGCCCTGGATCACGCCCCCGAGCGCCGCGATCCCGCCGATCTGCTCTCGCACCCGCCGCCCGATCTCCTCCGCCAGCTGGTGAGGGTCCGGCACCGCTGGTGCGGATGCGGACGCCGACGCCGACGCGGCTGCATCGACAACTTCCTCCGAGAGCGTCACGAAGGCGAACGGCAGCTGGCCCTTCAGCGCGTCTGGGATCCCCACTACGCTCGCTTCCGCTACGAGCGGGTGGCTTGTGATTGCTTGCTCGATCGCGCCTGTGGCCATGCCTCTTGTGTCAGTGGATTTCTCTGCAAGAAGAGAGGTATTCCGGTAAGATGTGTGCTACATATATCGTTCCCATACCTGTAGAGAGCCGGTGTCCTGCCGTGTTGATCAGGTCATCGCTGCGACTCATGATGCTAATGTATCCCTCCCCATCTATCATACCCGCATCTACAGTCAGGTAATGTTAGCTTTGATCAGTACACAACGTTTCATTCTCTTGCTCGTTTGAATAAATGTGAAACACAGGGATAAAGCACCACTCACCGCCGGTGTCGATCCACTTCCCGTTGAACCTTTTCAGGTAGCTCTTGTAGAACCTCTCCTCGTCCTCCCATAGTGTCCTGAATCCCGTCGGGGCGAGCGGCACGGCCAGGACGATGTTTCCCATCTTGCCCGGCTTGACCTCGTTGCCCTCGTCGTCCACGACCCGGACGTCGAACCCCGGCATCGGCTTTCCCGCGCTGCCCGGCTTGACCGGCGGCAGCTGCAGCTGGTGGTCCTTGGGACCCGTTGCCTTTCTGCTCCCTGCGGCGTGCGGCAGCAGGCTGATACCCGAGATGGGTGACCCAGCCTCCGAAGACCACCTGCGAAATCTGGAGTTAACAGATGCTTTTTTATATGGACTTGTGCTTCATTTTCATTTTTGTTCCTGTAAGGGTATCTACAAGGCGGAAGAGAGTGGAATTTCTACGGGAACGTGCTCACCAGTTGTCAATCACGAGCGAGCCGCTAGGCGCGCCGTATTCCCGGAGCAACTCCTGGTACATGGTAACGATGGAAGGCTCGGACCTCTCGCCTGCCAGGAACAGGGCTTTGAGCGTCCTGAGGCCCCCCTGCTGGCCTATCCGCTTCAGATGGTGGTTATGCGGGTCATCTCTCTTGATGGCACGGAGCGCAGCTAGATAGACAGATGAAAGAGGAGAGAAAATGGTTATTAGCCTCGATCGAGGGACCCGTCGCGGGATCATTGGTGAATTTGTAGGAAGGCCCTAGGAGCGGAAGCCGGGAGGGAGAGAAGGGGTGCTGCATGCTTACTCGGGGCAGTCGACAGAGTGGTGACCTTGTAATCGCTCACGATCCGCCAGAACGTGGAGGCATCCGGCGTCCCGACGGGCTTGCCCTCAAACAGGACCGTCGCCGCTCCGGCTAGGAGGGGCGCGTAGATGATGTACGAGTGACCAACCACCCAGCCAATATCGCTGCCGAACGAAACGTACGTTGGTCAGCCCAAATTTGTCACGCTCTATCTAATTAGCTGGAACGGGGGGTGCAGAGAAGGAGGGAAGGAAGTGACGGGATGCTGCTGCCCTGCCCTGCCCTGCCCTGTCTTGTTTTGATCTGTCCTTACCTTGCGGTGTATATCACATCCCCCGGCCCCCTGATGCCGAACAGGTAAGTGATCGAGAGGTGCAGCCCGACGGCATGGCCTCCAGCGTCCCGCACCACGCCCTTCGGCGCGCCCGTCGTCCCGCTCGTGTAAATCACATAAACGGGATCGCTGGCCCCGACAGGGACGCAGTCGGCGCGTATGCCCCGTGCACGGCAGCTGCAACATGGAGTCCCGAAATCAGTACCTAGATGTTACGATATAAAGTCAAGGCATAGTTTCGGTACAACACATACCTACTCAAGACCTTTCCCCAATCCCGCTCGCCGGCCGCGCGATCGACGCCGTCCCAGCGCAGGCCGGCGACCTCGGGCCGCTGCCAGACGAGCACGCGGCTCGGCTTGTGGCGCGCGAGGCGCACGGCCTCGCGGACGAGCGGCTGGTAGGCGAGGGGCGGCTTCCCCGCGCCGATGACGCCGCACGACGCGGCGAGGACGGCGGCGGGCCGCGAGGCGTCGATGCGCTGCGCCAGCGAGGCCGCCGCGAACCCCCCGAACACCACGGCGTGGACGGCCCCTAGCCGCACCGCGGCCAGGATCCCGATCAGCGCCGCCGGGATCATCGGCATGTAGATCAGCACTACGTCGCCGCGGCGGACGCCCTGTTGTCGTTAGCTTGAGTAGGATTAGGTCGGGTTAGGTTGTGTAAGTGTGAGTGTGCAAGGAGATAAGAGAGTTCTGTAAGGTAGTGAAGGGTTGGAATGAGCCTACAAAGCTTTTCTTGGCTCTATTAAGGGGCTCCGAATGTCGCCAAAAACAAAAAAGCAAAACGATGCCTGGCTCGCTCGTTCAACTCTCGATATCAACTCACCTCCTCGCGCAACGCACCGGCCGCGACCTCCACCTCATCGAGCAGCTGCGCATACGTGATAGTCTGCTTCACACCGCCATCGCCCGTGACAGGGCTGTCGTAATAGATGGCGGGCTGGTCGCCGTGGCCGGCCCGCACGTGGCGGTCGACGCAGTTGTAGCACGTCGAGATCTCGCCGCCGCGGAACCACTCCCAGTCGGGGTGTTCGATGGCGGCCCCCGCCTCGCCGGAGCCGGCGGAGGGGAGCGTCCGCGTCGACCGGGTCAGGATCGACGAGGGCTTCTTGTGCCAGTGCAGCTGCGCGGCCTGCTCGGCCCAGAAGGACGCCGGGTCCGAGAGCGAGCGGCGGTGCACCTCGTCCTGGAGGTGCTGGAGCGGAGACTGGGGCTGTTGGCTCGTCGTCGTCATCTTGCGTCTGGTCTGGTACGGCACGTGTGTGATCCTTCGTCCCGATCTTGCACTTCTAAGTAACCGCCACCGGCAAGCTGCTATCATGTCAGTGTTCGGTTCTCCTTCCTACGTGTGCATGTATGTATTTGTGTGTGTATGTATGCATGTATATATGTACACGCAGACGGTAAAGTAAGTATGTAGGTAGGCAGGTAAACACTTATTAGCCTCGGCTACCTAAGGTGTGATGCACGATCCAACCAACCGTGACTGCTATCGTTGTTGTTGTCGTCTTCGTTGTTGTTGGCCCTAAAGATGTAAACTGGCCGGTTACTATGCCGCAAAAGGGGGGGAACCACTTGGGCCAATGCCTCCTCTAGTTAGTAAATATTCAGCAGTGAAGATCATGGGTGTGAGACCAACTGGCAACCACTCAGCCACTCAAACCGACTTGATTAAACTACCTACATAAGTATGTACCTAAGCTATATCTCGGGCATAATATATAAGTACCTATACCTAGGGCATATCTAGAGGATGAGAGCCAGGAAGAGCGTACTATGGTATGTATGTTCCTCCCCCTTAGACGGTGCAGGTGCACGGCTACTACATACCTAGGTACCGACTTACGTAGATACTTGCACGAATGCAGTTAGGATCGTTGTCATAGGCGGGGACTCCCCGCAAACCCGCAACGCCATTGCCCCGGACCCCCGGACTCCTGTACTAACTATTAGCGGGTCTTTTGCCGAGTCGTTTCCGCTCCCCCGACCCAACGGCTACCCAGGTAGTCCGAGCTCGGTCCATCGTGATGTTCACTCACAGTCCTTTACCCAAGCAGCCAAGTTACATACATAATATGAGCTGGCCGTTTCTAGCTTCCGTACGAAGTATCAACCAACCAATCAAGCCATGATTGAGCAAGATGTCTCGCATTGCCACTAGGTATGAGCTAATCATTTACCCTCGCCCACCTGCCGCCTCATCCTCAGAACTTCATGCTTGGTGATGAAAACACCGCCGGGGCTGTCGTCGCCATCCCCGTCGAAGGAGCCAGTGCCCATCAGTTGATCGAAGAGATCGCGCACCTTTGCGTTCACCCACTCCCCCTCGCCGTTCGTCCAGAAACATCGTCTTATACCTGCCGAGTGCATATACGCGACGCAACGATAGCAAGGGCGAGAGTCTCGCAGTTGACGGCGGTCGAACCCGGGATCAGCTACGTTGTCGCTTAGACTTTGTGCCGGGGAAGGTGACTTGCGGTCTTTGCACTTCAGCTCGTCGTGTAGGGAACCACTTGGGCTCGTAGTACGCTCCAGTGGTATAGAAGAGCAACATGTGTCTTCCTCCTTTGAGTTGGAATCGCACACAGTCAAAATTATCCTCTTCCCGTTTATTTTCGTCCGTTTCTTAGATTGGTGCTGTATATTTCCGAGGCGAGCGATATAGATATCGGCGCCAACCAGTTTGAGATTTTTCATGCGATCACTCAAATTGTGTACAGCAGGGGATGATTCTGGATGGGAACCGCCATGCGCATTCTTGTTTTGAACCTGAGGAATTGTTAGTTTACGATTACTTGTGTTTCAGCATCTACAATGTACATACCCTGGCGGTGCTACTGATCCCTCTGCGAGTGCTTTTCCCCTGTCGTGGAAGGGGACCGTCTCCCGCGCTACCATCAAAAAGCTTATCGTCTAGTATAGAAGTCTTGGGTCTCTCAGTTTGGTCGTCATTGCATTGAAACGTGTTATACTTCGCATCGTAGTAGTCGTGTTGATAGTAGCTCTCCTGTTGTTGCTGTTGTTGCTGTTCTTGTTGTTGTTTCCGCTGTTTCTGTTGTTTCTTCCCCTTCGTGCCGTGTTGATAGTTTAGGTTCTGAGACTGAGGGCCATGATACTGATGCGTGGCATCGATATGTGGCAGGTTCAAAACGCCACCCGGCACCGGGAGCCTCGCCGGAACGTGGCTGGGGCTGAGGTCCGACGGCCTCGCCAGTGATGGTCTGCGCGTAGGCCGTGAGGATGTCTCGGCGCAACTGTCGTTTTTGTTTGGAACGACGCGATGGCGCGAGCGCCGGTTTAAAGCGAGACAGGGTCGTCGCCGCCAGCGTACTGGACGTGGCCAGAGCCGAGTTGATGGCCATCATCTCCGAGTGCATGCTCAACACATAGTTGGGGCGGTGCGTCTCGTTGAAGATGGACTCGAAAGGTTTGAAGCCGCCGTCGTCCTTGCCCTTTGGCTTCAGCTTGTCCAGCTTGTCCAAGGCGAACGACTTGCTAGGCAGGATGCCGGTCTTCAGAGCCCCACCATCGAACCCCGAGCGGTAGTCATTGAATCCCTTGCCGATCACCTTGCCGCCCTTGACGACGATGCAGCCGTGGCGGTGGTGCAGAGGGGAGAGCTCAGCCTGCTCGAGGCACAAGTTGAGGTAAGTGTCAGTCTTCATTGTGATTTGATGGTGGGATTTGGGGTCGCTGGGTTGGATCTTGTGATATGTGACTTGTCAAAGATGCGATTGCTGTTTCAATTTTCCTGAACTGTGGATGCGGGGAGTGGTGCCGGTAATGTTGTGCGTTGTGGGTGCGTGTTGCGACGAAAGATGCAGAGGGTGAGATAGAGATTTCTGTGGTTTCTGTGGTTTCTGTGGTTTCTGTTTTGAAAGCGGAATGTAATAAGCTATCTTGGTGGTATCTTTGTAGTATCTCTGTATTTGGAGTTGGTAGAAGTTGTAGAAGTTGTAAAAGTCATGCCTTGCGTTATGTTCTGTTGCGACTTCCAACTGGAAAGGCATGTGCGACGACAATATGAAAGTAATTGTCACTATCAGCTGTATGTACATTCCGGATACTTAGCTACTTTTAGTGTGTATTAGTGTGTGGCTTAAGTAATGAGGCTGGTGTTTACCTAGGTAGTGGCTGACATACTTACCTCTAGAATATACATAACGAAGGTAATTACATCTTGACACTTTAACACTTTGATACTTTGACTCTGAAGCTGATGCTTTAGTCATAGTTGGGAACACGACGTATGAGAAATTGTATATTGGTTTATTTTGATTTATTATATCAAGCCTTATAACCACTCCAAAATACCTATTCAATTTCGAGATCCATGCTGAGAGCGCAACTTTCTTAGTCAATGACTTGACTTCGAACCTGTAACCATGAACGACCCAGTTCATGTAGCGGGTTTGGGTCATGGCTTTGTAGTCGCGGGCGTAGACCTGAAGCCACTTCAGATACTTGTCCCGCTGCTTGGCAGCAGCCGAGCCCTCTTTACTGATGATTTCCTGCTGCCGTTGCTGTGCCTTGGCGTACCGTTCAACCGCTAGGTTCCAGGCCTCCTGCTTCTGGATGTAGACAGTGAGCCTCGACTTGCCTAATCTCTCATCATTGGATACCAGATAATCCATGGCATTGGTATATCGAGTACGACTCGCCTCATAGCGCGGCCCAAGCAGCCAAGGTCCTTATCCCTGTTGAGCGCAATCATGCCAGATACTGATGTCTCGACGGGCATCAACTTCTCGAGGGTTGCAAGATAACAACGGGATATGGTTTCCCCAGTGCAACGCATCTGTAAATACAGCTTCAGTTGAGCAAATAGCGATCGGTAGTTTTATTTGATATCATCTTCGTGACTGGAGCCATGTTGTCCACGAGTCGGCTCTCACTCTCACTCTCACGGACAGTAAGCGGCTTGTATATCGTTTCATCTTAGTCCCAGGTAGACTCTGTTTCAACAATCCATGAGAACTCCATGAGAACGATGGGCACCAAGCAAATGAGAAATCCATGTTTAGGGTTGAGTTAAGCCTATAAGGACGTTAGAGCGTGTGGATTTGCGGTGTTCGGATGCTCGGTCATTCGATCTTGAGGTGTAGTTCATATATTAATATGTCATGCGTTTTGGTGCCCGGGGTGATAGGACAGCTGCTAAGTAGGGGGGAGGAGGGACAGTATAACCATCGAGCTTGAGCCTATGGAAGCACTAATAGGGGGAGGAAACAACTCCAGAATAGGCCGTAGAAGCGCGCCCCCCCTTCAACCTAGTACACTATCCACTGACAGAATATGGGCCCTATCGCCCTTCTCTAGGTAGGATCCCTCTATTTCAAATAAGCTTCCGAGGCTTTCTGCAGCATCGTGTAGGCTAACGGCAAACGCCATCCAAGATCCTCTCTTCCAAACCTCTTCACTTGATCATAATGGCCCAGGCCCAGTTGATGAAGCCATCCTTGGGAGAATCGACCTCAAAGGGCGAACGCAAGGCTTGACGGCACAACCAGCCTCTCTACAGACTGCGACACTGAAGACACGAAATGAACCTCGCCGGCCATGTCCAACCAACCTTCGGCCACGTATTTCACGTTCACTACTTTCAGTAAGCCTCCGGGGAAGCAGCGTGAAGTTCAAGTCTTCATCGCGAGCGGGTATGTCGATTTATCCTTCAACACGTATGCCAACAGGGTGTGTCGGCGGTACGATTGTAGAAGGGGCGCAAATGCCAAACAAACAAGCCCGGCTTGCAAGGGCGACAAGCCAAGGCAGTACGGCGTACATGGTACGAACGATATCTTCCTCGTATACCATCCGAAGTCGCGCAAGAGCCTATTCGATAAGAGTCACCACCATTGATGCCATGAACCCTCCTCGATCATAACAATAGTACCACCGCTTCACATCCGCTGCTAGCGGAAGGGTTTCCCTCCTCGACGGCCTCTTGGTTGGATCCACTGCTGCTACTAGCAGTAGTGAGACTATCAAGGCCATTGTGGTTCCCGATTTCATTCCCATCGTAGCTGGGATCCACACGATTCGGAGTGCTATTAGGGGCGTATTTACAGCAGCCGCCCAGGCTGCTTCGCAGTATCTGAAGGACTTTGCTATCCAGGGAGCTCCGTACACCACGCGGAGTCGAGTTCCTTGACAGGACAACTGTGCAATGGGCTACATCAGGTAGTCAGCGAGGGCAGGCTGGTCCTGACGTGAAGCCAACACGTACATATCAATGTGGCCATTCTTGTAACGCCTCTCATCTGCCTTAACATCAACCATGTAGTCCCGTGTTAGAGGCCAGCAAACACTTATATTGAGGTTTAGAAGAGTTAACGTTCCTATAACCGTGGGTGAGATCATGTTTGTTCGCCTAGAGAGAAAGGGACGGAGAGGATGGAACGTGGACATATATTGCTGGTTCGGAAGAACGGCCAAATTCACATATATAGGTGATTGTGGCTCAGCCCGCCCACTCAGCTGTCCGTGGACGACGGCGGCGGCGGCGGTGGCGGCATCGGTAACTATAGCGTCATGTAGCCCGCCACGGACCAGCCAACGATTCTGGAAGTACGGGTGAAGCCTCGTCCCCGAGAGGTTGTAATATGTAGACGCAATACATGGACGTGTGTTTGTTGCGCAAGCTAGTTGACTGTCCCAACAGTAACAGCGACCTCAGAATACCCATAACTCTCTGTACATGCTTATTAGTCAGGCCCCCTCGCCATCCTCTCCTACGCCTAAGTGTTCTACTGCAACGACTTCGACATGGTTCTGAATATCTAGTGTCAGTTTGGAACCAAACAAGTACCGAACATACGCAGCTAGCAATGCCGACTAGGTGGTCACTGTCCACCCCCCTTACTTTTCACTTCCGCCCCTTTTCCTCTCTGAACCGGCAGAGTTCCAAGGCGAGTCCACAGAGTAACAACTTACCAGATACGGCAAGGACTTATGCTCTGACGACGTGGTCACCCTGTTTCCGAGCGGCGGCAATGTTGCGGAGAAAACTGTGCTATCCCTTGCCTGGAAGACACGGGATCGCTTTTAACTACTGAGACATGAGATAACTTAGACATGGTGAGCATATGAATGACATCAGACGGAGCGATGGTTCGTAATCCAATGTGAATAAGTTAACATCCTGTTTCTTTTTCTTCTGTATGTTGGTTTGTCTGTCAGCAGCTATCAACTTGTCATCTCAGCCTACACCTGCATCATCTAATCTCAGCATTTGTTATGAGCTTGGACACGGCACTCGGGTGACTATGACGGTAGAATACACATGCCTTGATACATATGATACGCCCGTAAATTAGACAGCTAAAACGCACAAGAACGGGACTAGTATGTAGCGAAAGGGAAGACCACCGCGATGTAATAAACCCGTGAACATATGCTCATGCTCCCCGAATGTCCCGCGTAATATTTAGCAATACGTCTCACCCACGGTTCGAGATCATAAGGCAACTCCGGCTAAAGTAACTGCCATCCAAGCCCGGAAGTGCGATCCGACAAATCATTTCATCTGTCTATTACCTACTACATCCTGCAACATGGAGAGACGGTTTTACCACCACCAATCAACCCACCGCCGATAGGGCCGGACGAGATGGCCAACTCGTAGCAGCACATCTGCCCTGCAGGGCTACCTAGGTACCGTATGATTATCCCCGAGGAAGATGTTCCCGAGTGTGCGTATGTATGGAAAAGGAAACCGTTTCTTTCCCAGGAAGCATACCTACTACATAACTGGCCTGCTCTTGGCTCCTACTTACCTGGGTCTGGTAGGGGGTTTGTTACCGTTACCGCACCACAGCAGCATGTCTACCACGCACCGTAACGTACCAGCATTGGAAGAACAAGAAGAAGAAGGAGAAAAAGAAAAGGAGAGATGGGACGGATACACACTACTGTGTGTTACCTGCGCACATGCATATGCCGTGTACCTGCAGTAGCGCCGCCGCCGCCGCCACCACCACCTTCGAGGCTCGGTGATAAGTACGTACGTCCGTACGTACTTAGTGATTCACCTACCCACATACGCCCATCTAATCTGCATGCATGTAATCGGTGAACCCTTACACCAGCAGGCAAGGAAGAAAGAAGCGGCTGTCCATCCACTCACGGCCCGTTGCCTTGGCGCCGAACGGGTGAGGGGACGGGGGATGAGATGTCGAGTTTTCATCGGGAAACATGGTTAGTCTGTCGGTCAGTCAGGCAAGTTCGTTTCTGTGTGTTGAAAATACACATGTATACATACATCGAGAATTCAAAAGCCCCGTATCAAACTTCAACTGCGGCGGTCTTGTATTTGTATGCATGTCCGGTGGAGTGAGTCTTAGACATACATGCTTTGCTGCTTGACTGAAATAAATAAATAAGAGCCCGACGGCCGACAATGTCAGGGGGGTAGGGGAACGTCATTTGCTAGGTACCTGTACCTTATACGCAAAGCAAGGGACTCAGGAAATGGAAGAGAAGAGCGAAGCCAGCTCGGGTGGGCGGGAGAAGCCTTGTCTTGTTTCGGAGGTTTTGCCTTCGATGTCTGTCTCTCTCTGCCTTGCCTGTCTTCATGGATATGGATGGATGGATGGATGGACGGGGGTGGATCGTGGATTCGTGGCTGCCATACTCCTTACTTTGTCTCGGCACTAATAAGCATCTCGATTTCGACTACACACACACGGAGTAGGGCACAAGTATGCTACTGTCTTTTGGGTTGGTTGGACTTCGACTATTCAGATGCATACATGTAGATAAGCTTGAAAGTCAGATGCTGCAATAGTTAATAATCAGTCGACTAAAAGCCGAAGCATACCTAAAACATGGTAATAATGCTCGATAGGAGGCTACAACGATGCAGCTGATGAACAATAAGCAAAATGCAATGTATGGCAAGACACAGACAGGAAGGCGCAGCTTTGATAGATAGAAATAGGCTTCAAGACACACGAATCAGCCCATTGCGGCGCATATGTCGTAATAGCCGAAGTTGTGTGACTGATGCCGGACCACGATACGAGCACGAGATCCTGCCACCAAAACTCTGTAGCTGTACAATGGTAAGACGGCCATTTCTCGGGAGCAGGAAAGGGGCATTATACTATAGATAGCTATGGTATTTGCTAACACTGGACCGACGTATGGTGACCGAGCCTATGATAAGGTCATACATATCACACCGAACCTTGCGAAAAGGGGGGTTGAGTGGACGTAGGGACGCGTATCACGTAACATGGCGAAGACATCTAGGTGAAAAAGGAGCCGGACCAAAACTTGGTCGTCGCGGCAATGCTTGCTCTGCCTTGATAGATCTATGGTACATGAGGCTCGCAAGCACTGAAGCGCAGATTGTCCAGAAGACCAATAAAACATCCGGCAAACAAGGGTCTGCGGGCTCCGCCGCAGTAGGTACAAGGTTTGACGCCCGATGCGGAGACAGGTCTTTAGTTCTTGCTTTTTGTACATGGCGCAGGCGGGCGGTCGACGGAGCACGAGAAACGAAAGGATCTTGGTTGTATAAGTGGTTGAATGGTTTTTGGTTTGTTTTGATTGTTTGTCAAAGGTGTTCTCTCAAATCCAGCCCTGATCCAAGCACCTTCACGGTGTGATTTTTTTCCCAATTGCATTCCTTGCAACCAAGAGGAGGAAGACCGCACACATCGATAATCCACATTGGCGTGTTGTTGTGGTTGTGGGGTTACGGAGTATCCCTTTTCTTGCTTGACCCAAATATTACACAAGACTTTCTCCGAATTAATAATACCCTGCAAAGCGTGGCCGTCGTTTCCAAACAAAGTGATCAAAAAGGAGTCCATAGTGCTATGCAGAATGCCGTTAAATTACCTCCGTAAAATCTATTCCACGCACACACGAAGCCTAACCCGCGCCGCGGCCAGCCAGCACATCCCGTAAATACAACTCCAAGCCTAGGCTTTCTCGTCATGAATATTCAAAAAGGCGTTTCTCTCGATCCCCAGGGGTATTAAGATGGTATTAAACAAATGAGAATCGTAGGTCATAGACGTGAATAGCGGAAGGAACCCGGATGGCTGATTTACAGGAAGGCGATGGCGGCCATGACACCGGCCAGACCGGCGCCAGAGAGGGCAGCGGCCTTGCCAGCACCAGCGGTGGGGATGGCAGTGGGGTACTCGGAGGGGCTGCCGGGGGTGGAGGTGACACCGCCAGTAGGGGCAACCGTGCTGGGGGTAGCGACGGTCGAGTTGGGGTACGAGGTACCGCTGGGGATGACGGTAGGGTAGACAGGAGTCTCCGTGGGGTACTCAGAGGTAGCGGGAGGAGCACTGCTGGTTCTGGTTAGCACAAGACAGCTCTCGATATAATGTCTCCCCTCTCTTACCACGTGGAGCAGATCACTGACGAAGTGGTGTAGACCGGCTTGCTGACAGTGCAGGGGCAGTCAGTGATGGTCAGGGTGGTGGCCTAGTGTGAAGCATGTTAGCTGGCTGGTCTGTTCTGGTCTGGTCTAGTCCCTCTCTCGCGCAATCCCGCTTCCCCAGGAAAAACTAACCTCGGAGACGGTGTAGGTGCTGGCGCCGTAGGTGATGGTGGTGGGGCCGGGGCAGTAGGTCTCGTAGGAGGTAACGATCTCCGTGGTGTAGGTGACGTTACCGCCGACGGGGTAGCTGGCCGAGACGCCGGCAGCGAGGGCAAGAGCAGCAGTGAAGGTCTTCATTTTGGCTGAGGTATTAGGGATACTCGGAAGAGTGTCGAGGATTATTAAGTATTTGGTATATGGTTATATTAACGAATGAATGTGACTGAAAAGTCAGGGTTTGTTTGTAGGGATTGTGTGTGGGTGAGGAAGGAAAGAGAAGAGGAAAAGGATTGTCCATCTTGGACGGATCGCCTTATATACAGAATAGACGGCGTGGCATGGGCATGGGTGGGCATTGGGGGGGGGGGGGGGATGTGGGTTGTGGGTTCTTGGGGGAGTCTCCGGGAGTCGAGATGGCGTGGATGGACGGAGACGAGACTTGCCTGCCCAGCCTGCAACCTCCAGGACCTAAGGCCTAGCGCTAAGGCTACAGACGATTAGGTAGGGTAGGGTAGGGGGTAGGGGGTAAGGCCATGGGTAATGGATGATGGGTGATGGGTGATGAGACCAGCGGCCTTCTGGGCTTCCAATGGCTGGCTCGCCTTGCCTTGCCTGGCCTTTCGCCCTTCGTGCCATGCCATGCGAAAGTCTACCTAGGTACTATGCCTGTAGGTGGTATCATGCCAAAGTCCATGCAGCCATGCAGCCATGCACCACCTGGGCATGTGCTGCAGGTGTCTGGGTTCAAGGTTCCAAGGTTGTCTGTCAGACTGCAGGCTGTCTACTGCAGGTACCGTTCCCGATGGGTACTAACGCGCACCGGCGGTGGATGCATCATCTCTCTTTGCTGACAGTCTATTGGCGAATCGCGGCTAGCGCATCGTGGGCCTGTTGTGATCCGAGTGGAGGTCGACCATCTCGAACCTGGGACGGCCCACAATTCGATTTTTCTTTCCCATGCTCTTATTTCGCTTGCAGGCAAATCACAGGCGACGACTCCCGACTTCCCACTGCGAGGACAGCCGGGGATGATGGGGTGGTGGTGGTGGATCACTTCCACCGAACCAGCGAACCTGGCAGCCCTGCTGGATGCAATCGATGGGATTCTTCCCAAAAGGGGGAGGGAGTGGATACCCGACCGCGTTGTTCCGAAAAGGGGTAAACCGCCGTACAGGGGCAGCGCAAGATACCGTACGGAGTATAGTTCAGGTAGCTATTAGCCTATTAGACTATGCACTATAGCAGAACCTGTCCGTCATCAGCGGCGTCTCTCTCACGCTTAGATCTGATAGTGTGGCGACCCGATTACCTTATCTTAAGCATAACATCCACGGCCTCTGATCTGAATTCCGTACTGTTTCCCGCCCACCGGGGTCTAAAGGTGCGCAAGCAGGCCTTTACTCTGCACCGTAATAATGCCTTGAATGCCATCTGGTTCAACGGGATACGAGTTCACGCTTGACTCTGACGAACTGTGCATTGAACCGTATCCTGGGGGTGTACGAAGTACATACAAGCGTCCTGTCCTGATTTACCAGGATCCATCTATCAATCAATGAATCGCGATGAATCAGCCGGCTCGTCTTGCGGAAATTGTGCACGCCACTTGGCCGCTTGGTCCAGCTCGCGCATCCTTGGCTTAGATACTCCAGCCAGTCTGGCCAGTCAAATCATCCGCCCCGGCCCACACGTGCTTTGGCAATCTCGCAAGTAGCAATGAACCGACGAACCGCAACAACCGCAGCCGCCACCGCAACCGCACCGCGTCTGCTTCCTACATACCTACGTAGGTACGTAGTACATAGTAGGTCTCCGACGGTGGTGCCCCTGACTGACGGTGCCAGCCGTTCCAACGCTGCTAACTTTAGGTTCGATGATCTGCGCCTATCTGTGACTCCACGACTTTAAAGTATTATCAGCCTCATCACTTGCATCCTTGGAGATGAGCTGACAGATAGGTTCCAGTTCATGAGACAATGATGCTTCTAGGATTATGTTTTACCACGACCGTTGAAACAACTTACGTCCTGGTCCGTAAGAAGGCTCCTTAACTTTCCCAGTTACGCAGCTGCAGCCGGGAGTGCTCGCTTAGGCTCACTGATAGAGCCTCCTTTCGCCTCACCCTTATCACTATCACCTACTACTAGGTACAGAATAGGGAGGTCTCGACAGCACCAACAAGGATTTTGACAATACACATATATAATAACTCTCATTCTCCCTGCTGCGTAATACCCATAGGTACCTAATAAACGTGGTTCATCGAGAAACGTAACACAGTAACAATGTGCATGAATGATAACGTTCGGGCCTATGTAGGCGTTCGGACGATAAGCCATGCTACCTAATATAATGCAGGAACAAGACACAAAATCGCGCGAATGCAGGAACAGAACACTAGAGCACCAGCTAACGATAGTCTGAACTCTCCCTACTCGTTCATGTAGCAATCATTTAACTGATGAATCTGAGTCCTGGTGCTGACTGCTGACTACAGACTGCAATTCGTCGCGACGGATGGCAACTGGCAGCAATCCAGGATTCAGGGGGGGATGGAAGCCCGATCTTCTTCTGCCAATTGGCGGAAACGTGTAATTACATACTCCACTGTGACCTTTTTCCATTGGCTTGAGAGTTCTGGACCCAAGTTTCCAACCGTCTCTCCCCAACCTATGTACCAACACCTACCTGTATGATCCTTGATACGGTTGATACAGCTAACATTAACCTAGTCTGCTAGGTGGCGAGAGCGCAGTGGGAATAGCCGTATCTGAGATCTGTTAACCGGGATGACCTAGCCTGTGGCCTAATTGCCTAGGGTTTTGTTCAGGATCGGCTGGCATCGTTATCTCGACCATGATGATTGATGTGCCGAAATGTGTCGATAGCTTCTAGAGTATTATCTGCCCAGCTGCTCTAATTCTAAAGCTTCCAAGATTCCGCGCAGGCCAAACCCAAACTTGCCGACCTCGTATCTATAATGACTGGCGCCAAACCGGCTATCGTGTTCCTCAATGCAGACTGATCTGGACCTGGCGCCGACCCGGTACCGACCAAATCTGGTTCTATACCCCCGTCGTTCAACCCCGTTGGTTTTCCTTCTCCGTCCGGCAGCAGATAATGCAGGTAATGCGTCCTTCTTTTCCTACGTACCTATGTACATAGTTAATGTTTTAGACTCGCCGCGGCAATATGCCCTGTGCAGACCTTGCTCACCAAGGAACCTGGGATTCCCAAGTAAGCTAATAGTATTATAGCCTTGCAGTACTAGTTATCAAGGACATCCAACCTGCCAGCACTTCTGGCTGATGTTGATCTTGATCGATCTGCTTCAGCTGTAGGTATTGGCAGGTGGCCTGTGATCCGGAGATCGTCACGTCTAGACTTCCAGAGAAGCTGTTTTCTGCTGGGACTGCTGGGGACCACAGCTAACTAACGTTATTAGTGTATCTTGATTCTGGGGACTACCGCAATAAACTATGTGCCCATTAGCCTCATATCTGTGATATTGAAGCTTATTAAACTTATTGGAGATCGCTTGAAAAAGAAAAAGACCTCCAATGCTATTCGTTGTCTATTATGTCTCAATTGCCACGCGCCGCGCGTTTCTGTTTACATATAGACTATAGTTGTCAACGTTATCAGAGAGCTGAGATGGCCGTCTTGCTCACTGCCTGGCTAGCATCCCAAAGCTTCACCCCTATTGGATTCCGGGCCGGTCGGTGAGCAATTTCGGCTTATGTAGGTACTCGCTAGCATCGAATGCAACGGCATCCCGTCCCAAACTTCCGGGCATCTTTCACTGGTCGGATCTGGCAGGTAGCATGGTCAGATTTAGCAACGTTTAATCTCCACCTTGCTTCCTACCTATCTATCATTTCCGATACTATATCTGAATAGGTACAAACCCATCTATCAGATATTGGCAAGGCCTGCCTGTCTTGGTTCAAGCCGACACCGTCTATCGCGCCTTGCAAGGATGGGGCCTGTCGTCAAGCATGTTCGCCGCCTGCCGAGAACATGTGCAGTTCGTATAACCATCGATTTCTGCTTTGCAACACGACAATTTGGGGGGAGGCGGCAAACAAATCGTGTCCTTGGCTCCTCGTGTTGAGCCGCATGTTCTATCCCTTCTAGATGACCATCTCTTGTGAAAACTGAGAGACGGGAGAGGTGCGGTGCACAGGAGACACTCTCGACCCTCGTCTGCCTCGTGAACGCGTGCGCTCCTTTCACACACTGCAGACATTGGCATCATTCGAAAGCGCCGTCAGTCGCTAGTGATGTTCGTGAGACTCGACCACGCTCTTACTCCAAACCGATATATCTACGAGAATCCAAGGGGGAGAAAACTTAGGAACTCGTTCTTTGCAGCAATTCGACCTCGGCCCTCGAGCCTGTGCTATCAATGTCACCTCTGAATGGCTGACTGCGAAGTGAAGTCGGTAGATTCCCATCCGGCGATAACTTGGTTCGCACTTTGAATTTTAGGGTTATCTTGCCATGCATTGTTCAAGGTACTCCATTGCGGTGATGACGTTTCCGAAGCAAGCAAACCGAGTTTTTGTCTGCTCTGAGTAGATATTCACAATGGGCTATTCTGGATAGTGACTAGGTATTGAAGTTGGGATATTGTTCTAAGATTGTAGAAGCCCTCGAGTGTGAGACCTACGTTCAAAGTTCAAGCTCGATATACTACTACTCTACCATGAACACATTCACACATGCAGTCCAGTTTCGACTGATGTAACAGGATTTTTTTCTCCTCAACCGATATTATAGCAATCGAAGTTGTCTCCTATCCGAACCCGAGTAATGAGCATCTATAGCCGAATTCGAACGCGAAGCATAAATGTCGAGTACATAGCCAGATGTGTATGCGGTATTTCAGTGTAAACCGAGTTACCTTTGAACCGAGCTACTTTCTCATGTGTTTAGATGGAGCGCCGAGGTCCTGCTGTGGTGGGAGTGGAGCTGAGCGACGCCGACTTCTTATGTCCGATTTCATGGGCAGTCCCAGGTCGCTAGTTTGGATATAGCGGGCTTTTGTCAAGTTGATGTCATCGACTGAATGAATTGACTGGAGTAGCTATTCCGTTATTGCCGGTTGGTATTGGTAGCCAGCTATCTAGGTAATCTAGGTACTCCCTATTTCATATACCTATCAATTTTTATGAACACGAGTGCTTCTGCATATATAGTCGGAAACTTACTACTTGACGACCCCCAACTGTGAACCCCTCTCTAGCTACTTACTTGGGAATTTCGATCCTTGAATCCAGCAAGCCCAGTCAACGCGGGGAAAATGAGCGACACCATGAAAGCCGTTGGTAAGCAACCGCCCTCCTTTCTCTCGCACCGCCAGTTTCCCGTTACTTATACGAACCCCCAACAGATATCAAGAACGGCAAGGGGCCCGCGACGTCCCTCTTCATCAACGACGCGACGCCGAAGCCAGCGCCCCGGGCGGGCGAGGCGCTCGTCCGCGTCAAGGCCTTCGGGCTCAACCGCATGGACCTGATCCAGCGCGAGGGCCACTACCCGCTGCCGCCGCAGGCCCCGGCGACGCTCGGCGTCGAGTTCAGCGGGACGATCGAGTCGCTCGGCGGCGGCGGCGATGAAGCACAACAACCGACAACAGAGAGCGAGGGCTTCCGGCCGGGCGACGCCGTCTTCGGCCTCGCGTACGGCGGCGCCTACGCCCAGTACATCGCCGTGCCGACGGCGATGCTGCTGCACAAGCCGGCGGCGCTCTCGTGGGAGCAGGCCGCCGCCATCCCCGAGACGTGGATGACAGCGACGCAGGCCCTGCACATCGTCGGGGAGTTCGGGTCCGCCACTGCCGACAACAACAGTAGTAACAAGAAGAAATCGGTGCTCTGGCACGCGGGCGCCAGCGGGGTCAGCATCGCGGGGATCCAGCTGAGCGCGGACGCGGGGGCGGGGGCGGTGTACGCGACGTGCGGCAGCGACGAGAAGTGCGGGTTCGTGGAGCGGGAGCTGGGGGCGACGCGGGCGGTGAACTACCGGACGACGCCGCGGTGGGACGAGGCGATCCGGGAGGCGACGGGCGGGGCGGGCGTGGACCTGATCGTGGACTTCGTGGGGGCCGACTACTTCGAGCGCAACGCGGCCGTGGCGGGCCGCGACGCCCGCTGGGTGCTGCTGGGCCTGCTGGGCGGCGCCCAGCTGCCCGCCGGCGCCAGCCTCGCCCCCCTGCTGTACAAGCGCGTCCGCATCGAGGGCAGCACCCTGCGCAGCCGCGACCTCGCCTACCAGCGCGCCCTGCGCGACCGCCTCGCCGAGTACCTGCCGCACTTCGAGTCCGGCCGGCTCAAGGTCTTCGTCGACGCCGTGCTGCCCATGGAGGACATCGTCAAGGCGCACCAGCTTATGGAGGAGAACAAGACCAAGGGGAAGATCGTGTGCACCGTTCCGTAAGTTCCTAGCTGATATATACGTATGTACCTAGGTGTGCCGTCCATATATCGTGCATGCGTAGTACGACAAGAGAGGAAGAGAAAGGTTCAATCAAATAACCGTAAAATATCGAGGAGAGCGCAGGCACACTGTAAGCTGGTCTGTCAAGACATCACGACAATCGTATCATACTGCACGGTCATAATTTCAATGTCGTAACTACAGACCTTTTGCTACCCTTCCCAGAATTGGCCAATGAATGCCCCAATACCAGCCACAACCAGCCGACGAAAAACCCCGATAACGCCTGCTCATAAAGTGCGCACACCAATTGGTCGCCGGCCATCAATGCTCGTTAATCCACTTCAACATCTGCTCGTAAGCCGTCACCTGTGCCTCCTTGATGTTCGGATCATCGTAGTCTCCGATGACGGCAAAACCTGCAATATTGAATCATGGTCGCGGTTAGCCAGCGTCTCTCGTTGGTTCTCCCGGGTACCGGCTGCCGTTTTCGATGAAGAGAGATAGTAAAAAGGGGGCGATTCCTGGACTTACCGTGCGGGACACCTGGGTAGACCTGAACCTCATGCTCCAGGTTGTTCTTGGACATAACGTCCTCGCCTGCGGTCCGCACGTCGTCGGGGAACATGGGGTCGTCCTCTACGCAGACCAGGCTCACGGGCACCTTCAAGCCCTGGAAGTCATCGGGCGAGACGAGCGTCGCGTGGGCGAGGGCCCCGGCCTTGATGTACGGACCCTTCTTCTCGGGCTTGGCAGGCTCGGCCCGCTCCTCATCGGCGGGCGGCTGATGCCGCGCGCCGGTCCAGCTGCTGGCACGCGCGGCGGCTTCGTCCGAGGGCCGCTCGCCCGCGAGCAGCAGGACGTAGCGCGCGCCGAAGCAGTAGCCGACGGCGTAGATGCCGCCGCCGTTGCCCACGGCGTCGGCGAACTCGCCCTCGGCGGCGTGGATCACCTTCTCCAGGATGGGCCAGACCTTCTCCTCGGCATGCCGCGCCAGCCACATGTCGATCAGGAACGACTTGGCCGTCTCGACGGCCTTGAGCTTGAAGGCGTCGAGGAAGCTACTGCTGCCGCCTTCGGATTCGGCGCGCTCCGGCACAGTGGTGGACGAGCCGTTCGGCGCCGGGTCGCCCTCGAAGAGATCCGGCATCACCACCACGTAGCCCTCGGCTGCGAACTTGTCCGCCTGGATCTGGTTGTTGGCCGACTTGAGGCCCGTGCCGCCGGTCAGGAGGAGCAGGAGCCTGGAGGGGTTCGAGGGGTACGAGTCGGGCTTCGCGAGGTAGATCTGAGATTGGGTGGGGCGTTAGTATGGTAATATGATCTATCAGAACTAGAGGAGCAGTGAAGTCAACCAGCTGAGGTTGATGGTAAGTAGGTAGGTATTTACGGACATCAATGCCCCCGAGCTTTCTTATCTCGCCCTTTGGAGCTTCACCGGCAGCTGAAGTCTGGGGTGTCAGTCTTGGTCGGTCGAAGGGTCAGGTCAATCTGCACCATGTGTACATACGAGTCGGCCTATCCGTTGTACAGTGCTCTCCCATCCTCTCTTGGGCATCGCTCTCCGGAGCTTTGGTGGCAACGTCTGCTTCTGTCATGGTGGATATTCTGAGTGATGATGCTCGTTGTATGTCTTTGTTGTTATGTCTATCTGCTGTTCTGTTAGGTCGGTAGAGCCAAGTTTTTACGATTCCAAGAGCTTTGAAGCTATCTATTGGCCGACTTGTCAGTGACACGCGAGATAGCAAGATGGAGACTATACAAAGCGGTATTGAGCCTAGAGCTTACATGCAGCGAACTTTTGTTATTGCTTGGAGCTTTGGACTAAAGACCTCGACTGTAGTAGGTAAGTTACAATGTTGTAGGTACAATGCCACCGCAGGATGCTGGCATGTAAGCGGCCGGGAGTGGGCTGGCGGGGTGACGTAGAGCGATGATGAATGGCCAGGTGCAGCTGCCAGCTGCCTATGTGTAGGTACCTTGTAGGTATGTATGTATGTACATACATGCCTAGATAGGTGATCAGGTATTCCAGGCACCACTGCACCACAGCCACCAGTGCAGGCATCAGCGGACAAGTAGCGCTAGGTAGCCTTGGAGCTTGAAGCAGCAAGCTTGAAGCAACAAGCTTGAAGCTAGAAGACCCCGCGCTCCTCGACCACTTAAACTTGACGCGACTTTGTTAAGTAGGACGCGTTTCTGTGCTCGACTTGAATATCCTGCCTCTCCAACTACAACCTGACAGCTACACAAGCCACAAGATACCAGCATCTGCTTGTACCTTTCTGTCTTTTCATCTCAAGCCATACAACTGTCTCTTGTTGTTCTACCAATCTCTAGTCGACTTTGAACATTGGAAAGCTTCCAGTCATAATGTCGGCCGCCGCCGCCCAAAACGCCATTACTGAAGGCGCCTTAGAGTATGTGAACCCGACCCCCTGCTCTGGTTCAGTACTTCAGGTTACTATATAGTTGTTAGCTGACATTGCCTCTTCCTCTCCCTCCTCCAGCGCCGTATTCAACGACCCGGAAAATGCTGCCCAGCGCTTCCCCGTGCCCGTCTTACAATGCCTCCAGATCAAGCCTCTTGCCGCACAGCCTGCTCCCGGCGGTGGTGCCCAACCTGACCGATACAGAGTCGTCTTGAGCGACCTGCGCAACTACGTCCAGTGCATGTTGGCCACCCAGGCAAACCACGTCATCCACGACGGCTCGCTGGTGCGAGGCTGTATCGTTCGCATCAAATCCTACCAGGCGAATTCTGTCAAGGGCAAGAACATCCTCATCATTCTTGACCTCGAAGCCGCTACGGAATTTGGAGTCCACGATCGGATCGGAGAGCCCCAGGCGTTCGACGCCAAGCCCGCTGCTGCAAATACGACCATCGGTGGCTCCGGCTTTTATGGTGTCAAGACCGAATCATCCGCCGCTCCCGTCAAATCGGAGCCTATGTCGTCACGCATGGGTGGAGCGCCTGCAAACGGTACCTCGCATAATAACAATGGTAGCAACGCCATCTACCCTATCGAGGCCCTCTCTCCTTACGCACATAAGTGGACAATCAAGGCGCGGGTATCGCAAAAGTCCGATGTCAAATACTGGCATAAACCTTCGGGGGAAGGCAAGCTGTTCTCTGTGAATCTCCTTGATGAGAGCGGTGAGATCAAGGCGACGGCGTTCAATGAGCAAGTCGACCAGTTCTTCGACCTGCTACAGGAAGGCCAAGTCTACTATATCAGCAACCCTTGCCGTGTCTCTCTAGCCAAGAAGCAGTTCACCAACCTACCCAATGACTACGAACTTGCCTTCGAACGTGATACAGTTATCGAGAAGGCAGAGGACCAATCCAGTGTCCCGCAGGTCCGTTTCAACTTCGTTGGCAACATCCAAGAGCTCCAGAACATTGAGAAGGATGCCACTATAGATGTTGTGGGAGTGTTGAAGGAAGTCGGTGAAACCTCCGAGATCACGTCGAAGAACACAGGGAAGCCCTACCAGAAGCGTGAGTTGACGCTGGTAGACGAGTCGCAGTTTTCTGTCCGCTGCACAATATGGGGCCAATCAGCCACCAACTTCTCTGCGCAGCCAGAATGTGTCGTCGCCCTCAAAGGCGTCAAGGTGTCCGATTTCGGTGGACGCTCCCTCTCTCTGCTATCTTCGGGTAGCCTGTCCATCGACCCAGACATCCAGGAGGCACACCGTCTGAAGGGCTGGTACGACTCCCAGGGCCGCGGTGGCAACTTCTCCTCACACAGCATGGGCGGTTTGGGTGCGGCCACGGGCCGGACGGACCAGGTCAAGACCATCGCGCAGGTCAAGGAGGAGAACTTGGGGATGGAGGACACCGACTACTTCTCGCTCAAGGCGACCATCGTGTACATCAAGCAGGGCACGTTCGCGTACCCGGCGTGCTCCACCGAGTCGTGCAACAAGAAGGTGACGGAGCAGGCCGACGGCACCTGGCAGTGCGACAAGTGCGACAAGGCCCACCCACGTCCCCAGTACCGTTACATCATGAGCGTCAACGTCAACGACCACACGGGCGAGCTCTGGCTTAGTTGCTTCGACGAGGTCGGTCGCATCGTCATGGGCCGCTCGGCCGACGAGCTCATGGAGCTCAAGGAGAACAACGAGGAGCAGCTCGCCGCCGCCTTCGAGGCCGCCAACTGCACCAAGCTCAACTTCCGGTGTCGCGCCAAGCTGGACACGTATGGTGATGATCAAAGGTATGTCATTTCTTCCACCCCTCTCTCCTCCCTTTCTTTTCGGTGTGCATCACTCCCCCTCCCCCTCCCCCCTTTCTCTGATGGTCGGTCGGATATTTGTACCCACTAGAGAGAGAAGATGGAACAAGATGGCTGACGAGCGTTGTGACGAACAGAATACGGTATCAGGTCATGAGCGCCACTCCGATAGACTACCAGGCCGAGTCCGCGAGACTTACGGAGC
Organism: Diatrype stigma; assembly: GCA_022225965.2. Taxonomy (NCBI): domain Eukaryota; kingdom Fungi; phylum Ascomycota; class Sordariomycetes; order Xylariales; family Diatrypaceae; genus Diatrype; species Diatrype stigma. Next base: position 180,971 of record JAKJXP020000057.1, read on the forward strand.
TGATCAAGCAGTTAGACGTCAACTCATGAACAACATTTCTGATGCTACAAGCTCAGCATGTACTTGCATCATATCACCATTACGCCTAGATCGAATAAATGTTAAATTACGCAGCAAAACAAACACGCATGTGTCGATGATGGGATGAGGTTCTTATCAGCTAGGTGCCTAGGTAAATAGCTACCTATCTATCATTTGATGTGATTAGCTGAGATTCCGCTTGACTCCTGGTTTGTGTATGTATGCCACTGTCAGCTCATCGAGGAACAGGGGAAAGGGAGAGGAGAGGGATATACTTAACTAAGCTGGTTAGTTGAAATGAATGAGTAATTGACTTCATAACAGTTCGCAAAAGAATATTGATTGCATAATCGGTCATTGATGAGGGATAGGTAGACACGCATGGGGCGGAAATAGGGGTGAACTCACTTGACTTTGTCCTGCTTACCTACTCAAATACATAGGAAAGGTAGGGAAAGGGGTAAAGGTACCGAGATAAAGGGGGTATTGTTTGTAGGTATGCCGGGTCGGAATCAAGTACGAAGTCACCGATGTCAATTCTTAGACCAACCCAACTCCCTCTCCGCACTTGTGCCAGCGTATATAGTAGTAGCTAACTAGTAATCTACCTGTTAATTTGTTGAAGAGCGCACGGCAAATTCAGATCCTAGCTATCATGAATCTAGTGCTGTTTGTTCTATCACTACATAACTATGTATTTGTCACTTACGACCGACGGCAGAGTGAACATCGATAAAAGACATGCTCCCCTCCCAACCCCCCTACCCCCCTGCCCCCCTTCTCTCTCCATTATGTCCAATCTGCCCAGTATCTGCCCAGTGAGCGAGCACTGAACAGGATGACGGACGGACGGACTGATGGTGACTTGGGTCTGTATAGATACTCCTGGTACCGAACTAGTTCTATGAACTACCTATAGTCACGCGAAACGAACGTATAAGGGGCGGGCAGCATCAGTTTGTGAGAACAACTCTATAAAATTGAAGAAAAAGGCCTTGCTACATAACTAAGTAACAAGGCTATAAACAGTGTTACCAACAATGCCAGACTTCGTAGCCAGCTCCAGCGCATAGCACTCATCAGTATGTACAAGAATCGAAAATAACCTCTCCCTTTCCCTTTCCCTCACTCCCGTCTCTTTCCTTCTCCTAATCGAGAAAAGACCCCGTTTTGCTTTCGTCGTCTGTCCGCCATGCAGGGGATTCTATGATAATAAGCCCTCTTTTCCTCATCTCATCCATCCCAGCGAATTTGACTTAGAAGCCCTGAGCGGCTCCCGAAGCGGAAGGAGAAGGGGGGAAGCCACCGAAGCCGCCAGTGGGCTGAGGGCCACCAACACCGCCGCCAAAGCCGCCGGTAGGCTGAGGACCGCCGAAGCCGCCGGTAGGACGGGGACCGTTACCAAAGCCGCCAGTGGGCTGGGGACCGTTACCGAAGCCGCCAGTGGGCTGGGGGCCGTTACCGAAGCCGCCAGTGGGCTGGGAGCCGCCGAAGCCACCGGTAGGTCGGGGACCGTCGCCAAAGCCGCCAGTGGGTCGAGGACCATTGCCGAATCCGCCGGTAGGCTGGGGGCCGTTGCCGAAGCCGCCGGTAGGTTGGGGGCCGGGGAACCCGCTCTGCGTGCCGGTCGGTCTCGGGGGCAGGTCCGAGCTGCCACTTTGCTGCTGCTCCTGCCTCTCGTGGTGCAGCTTGGGGATGCTGAGGCCGCGGCGCTGCTGCTGCTTCTGCTGCTTCTTCGAAGACGGCGCGGGGAGGTCCGGGAAGCCCGAGGGGATGCCGCCGGTGGGGGCGGGGAATCCGCCCGTCGGGAGCCCGGTCGGGAAGCCGCCGGTAGGGACGGGGGCGGAACCGGAACCGGACGGAATGGGGCCCGGGAAGCCGGGGAAGGGGGATCCGCCCGTGGGGAGGCCGGTCGGGGGCGCGGGGAAGCCGCTGTGGGTGCCGGTCGGGGGTGCGCCGCTGCCGAACTGGCGCTGCTTGATGGCGGCGTTGTTGCTGCCGTCTACCGGCAGGGCGAGTGAGCTCTGGAGGCACGCGGCTGCGGCGAGGAGGGTGACGAGGAAACGGGCCATCTTGCTTGTTTTCGGTTTGTCGAAGGACGGTGTTAAAACAGCGTGGTTGGAAGGGATGATGGAATATTTCGATTTCGATGATGCAGCTAAGCTACGTCTGGGTTTTGTATGGAAAGAGAATGGAATGAGACTAGCTCGCTGTGATGGTGATGATGTTCTGTATTGTTTTTTTGGGACGTCACGAAAAGAATAAATCAGAGACTGGCTCGTCGTGAAGCTTATGTTTTGCTTTGAAAGGGGAGAAGGAGAAAGAGGATAGAGTTGTTTGGGCTTGAGGCTGAGGAAAGCTCGGGAGATTCTTGGCTTGGCTAGAGTGAGAGAAGGCTTGCTTTATAGATCGGTCCATCCTCACGTGTAGGCAGGGTCTTGAATACCGTGATGGGACCGAAAAGCCAGCACCTCAACTTAGATCTGGGTTACGTAGGCCCTAGCCCGTCGCCATTTGCTGCCAATCTAGATGAGGACACCCTGGGGCAGATCAACAGGGTCCTCGTGGAGGGCCACGACATGATTCTACTAAGAATTGCGAAGCCCCAGACCCTCCAGACTGGCCGGCTTCGGACCCGATTAGGGAACATGTTCGTCCATAGCCCTGCTTCATTGGGCTTCGGCAACAGGTCGGCTGGTGTTTCGATGCCATCCCCTGCTGCCCTTGTTCTCGATCTGATCTGATCTGACCTGACCACGCTGCATGGGCAAGGCAATACCGGTGGTAATATCGAGATCGGACATGAAACATATCAGCGCGGCACTAGCCCTCGAACTTCCCCCTTCTCGCAAAGCTTATCCAGGCTAGAAGGGGACAGGCCAGGGGAGGTAGCCGCTGTGGTCAGTGCTTGGTCTGGGGGATCGACCCCGGCAGCCCCGGGACCGAGATGTTTCGAAACGGACCGGACATCTCATGTAAACGAAATGTGGATCCGCGGTAGCTGTGCGGCGATGAGGCGCCTTTGCTACCCTGCAAGTCTCTTTTCGTCCGTGGAGCTGATCCGCAGCCACGCGAATCTGGGAAGCATCGCGACGATCACGACCTTATATGCACTACATAGTCCACCAGAGTCCGCGTCACCGGCAATTGCCATAGCCAGCCCTGGTACGTAACAGTAATACATGGCGTATATGGCATACCTATTCTATCAGAGTCTCCTGGTGGAGATTTCCATGCAACCTAGAGATTCTATTTGCGCTCTAGTTCGAAACTCCAAATCTATGTAGGAGTGTATACGTAGGTATGCGTAAGCACCTTGAGGGAATGGGGCGGATTGCTGTTCAGCTTGAGGAACATGTAGTTAGTACCTATCTACTTGTGTTCTCATCCAATTACCTATGCAAAGGTACGTGTTTGCGGATTCATGCTATCGAGGCCAATTCATACATTGACATGGAGCGAGTCCGCCCGATCCAACCGATTACCTGGTTGATGAAGAAGACTCGTCAGCTGGAGGTAAGGCACAATGAAATCGCACCAATACTTCCCCGGCGTCAAGGGGTCGAGGAGGCAAGCGGCGCAATGGCGTCGTCCTGGTGGCTGGCACTGCGCAGTGGCGGACGTTTCGGATGGATGGGCACTGGGATGCAGGATCGTAAGGGTCACACTAACCACCTGACTACGTAACTATTGTAAGTACGTATTAAGTTATAGTAACAACATCATTCATCATATCTCACCCTCCGTGCCGTCTAGGATTCTAGTGTCGTCAACGCAAGCCTGGAATAAGCGCTCAGATCGACATGAGACTACGAAGCAATGATACCTGGTACCTATGTAATAAGAGGCTTGAAAAAGCTTCGATTGTTCCTAGTGTTTCCTAGTATACTCGAGTGGAAGACCGCTAGGTTGGTAGATAGATGGTCACGATTGGCCAACTTCCAAGCATAAGCCGGCACGGCACATCACATCTCGAAGCTACGATAATTACTATATAGTAAGTATACTACTACAATGAACATCTCATCTCATCTGATCACAATCACAGCATCGTCCCGTTTACTGTCGCAATCGCATTACGTTCCCAGAGATATTTATTTCATCATATTTCATAGCCAGGCCACTGCTAGGTGTTGGTCAAGTGCAAGGTAAGTGTCAACTTGCCTCCGTATGGCGCGATGACAAGCCAGCCGGTAGGGGTCTTCGGCATCACGCCCACATTCCGCCCGGGCTTCTGAACTATATTACAACCTCCATCGACAACACGGAACATAAGGAATCGAAATGCCTCAAAAATAGAGCACAGCGGCACGGCCTTTGCCTGAACCAAGCTAAGAATAAGGGGGAGGTGTTCAGTGTGTTTGATATATAAAGTGAAAGGGCGAATGCCTTGGACAACACCCAGTAACTCCAACGGACGCCTGTACCCAAACCGCATTCCAGCCATCCAGCTTCATATATACCTAGAATCTTCCTTGTCTTCGGTGTTACGGAAACATAGAACTACACTTCTCGCACTCCTCTAGGGCAGTACTTAGAGAAAAAGGAGATAGGATAAGCTATAGTTTTATTGCAAGCCGTTCTACCTAGACCGCTGCGTAAGCACTTCACTCACCATGTTCAAAGTCTGCGAAGCCTTCGCCGAAACAGCCGGCCAGAAATCCAGCTAGCCAGAGAGATATATATGAGGCGGCCCAGTCCATGCTAGAAGCCGTCAGTCAAAGGGGTAGGTATGTAGAGAATAGACCTACGCCTAGGGCATAAGGTAACTAAGGAGCTCCGGACCACGGAGCAATCATATATTGCAACCAACCGGGAAACGGCAGGAAAGTAGTTGTATTTCGACATCTCCTTCCTCTTCCCCCTTCAGATTATCGACTACTAGCCGTGTACCCTCTGGTCCTCTTTCATAGTTCTATGTGATTAAAACCAACCGCGAAGCGAATAACTAGAGTGACCATCGCCTTTTGTTTCAATGGGCAGATGTTCATGCATGTTTAGAGGTTCAACCCTTCTACGTATTCTAAAATAGGGGGTGTAGGAGGCGGTGTGTACTTGGGACGGCTTTTGGGGGGGGGGGGCAGGGTTGGTTTGTAGAGTAGACCGTTTACCACCCCCTGATAAGCAAAGTAAGACCTATGTAGGGCCGGCATCGCCCATCCTCCTGCTTGTGGTGAATAGTCCGTAATTATCAGGTACAAGGTAATAATATATCTATATCTATACATAGGTATGACGCACACACGCATCTAACGACCTCTCCCTCCATGTCGGCAAAAAAGTAGGGAAGTAGTTAGGGAGGTAGAGCGGTAGGTATCTCACCAACTCAACTCAAGCCCAAACGAATTTCTTGATGCTATGACCCCACTGTTCCAGCAACCCCGTGCTCTTCTTCGCATCGGCAAGCGAGATGATATCGCCTCTTTCGATGATGCTTTCAACAACAGCCTTACGCTGCTCTCCCTGATCTTGATCTTGATCTTGATATCCCCCCCGCTCTCCTTCGCCTTCTTGTGGCTGCCTCGACGAGGCCTTGTCCGCGTTATCATTATCACCACTCCTATTATCGTTGTTGTTTTCGTCATTCTGATCATAGCTATCCCTCTCCTTGTTGATTGATAAAACCAGTCGCTCGATCTCGCTCGCGATTGTGTCGATCTGTTCGCCTTCCGTGAGGGGCTTGGCCTTGGTGTTTTCGCCTTCGCCCTGGCCTTCGGCCGCGTGCTCGTGCTCATGCGCGTCCGAGATCGACGTCCGCGCATACGGGGCCTTGAGGGCGATGATCCTGCGCTGCTGCTGCTGCTGCTTTTTCTGGTTCTTCTGGTTCCCGCCGTTACCACCAGCACTGCTTTTGCTGCTACTGTTGTTTCCCCCGGGGACAATGGCACTCAGGATACCCTGCTTAAGGGTCCCAGAGGATGAGGATGGCGATGATTCCTGCTGCTGCTGTTGTTCTTGGCCAGATGAAGGAGAAGAGGAGGGATCCACCACATTAGACAACGACCGCGTGTTGGTGCGCACGACATCGCGCGATCCGGGCTCGTAGGCGACAACAAGGCCGACGTTACGGGCCTCGTCGGCGTCGGCGGGCGAGAGGGTGGCGGTGACGTAGGCCCCAACGCGGAGGCCGACGACGTGATCGAGGGCGACGCGCTCGAAGGATCGGACTTTGTCGAGGTTCCAGTCGAAACGGCACAGGTACAGGGCGGCGTCGGTCAGGAGCAGCACGACCTCCTCGAGGGGGCCGGTGGTGCGGACGCGAACGGCGTCGGGCTCGCCGCCGCTGCTGGGTGGGCTGAGCAGCGTCCAGCCGCCGACGAACGCCTCGCGATCCGGGTTCTCGACGGCGATCTTACGTGACGTCTCGATAGCCTGCCCGCGCATCCGCCCTACCGAGATGGCCGGGTCCTTGGTCATCATAGTCGCCTCGAACTCGTCGAACACCATCGACGTCACATTGCCTAGGAAGAAGTCGATGGCGGCCTGAGAGAAATAGTCGTTTACCATGCTACAATTTCCTGATTAGTAAGGAAATAATGAAACCATATGTTCAGAGTAATCAGAAAGCGTGCCACTTACCCATTGTAGAACCGCGTCAGGGACAGTCCCAAGTCATTGACCATACCGCGGTAGTCGCGCTTCCGCGTGCGGGTGTAATCGCCCTTCATGGCGGCAGTCGAAGCATACTGCTTCGAAATAGCATCGCCATTATCGGCCCAGAGCGTGTTGAACCAGACGTCGTTCTGCTGGTCGGACTGGACGGCCGGGTCGAAGCCCTCGGCTTTGAGCTGCAAGTCGAGCACGAAGCGGGCGAAGGAGCTCTGGCATACGTTCGTCCGGTCTAGGCAGTCCATGCAGTTCGTCCGCAGCACACCGCCCTGCCGCCGTACTATACCACCACCCTCCTCGACAGTGCTCCCAGCCTCGTCGATCGTCTGGCCCAGCGTGTCCAGGAGCAGGCTGACGTTCTCGAATTTCATCCCACGGCACGCCGAGTGGAAGTCGAACCATTCGAACGCGAGTGGTGGGTTTTGTTCTTTGGAACTACCTCCCTCCGCCGTCGCCGCCGCCGCCGCCTCCTGATTGTACTTCTCCGCGTTCTTCTCGTACTCGTTTCCGATGACGGCCTCGACGCCGCGGCGCTCGACCAGGTTGACCAGCTGCACGGAAGGGCCGTACGCCTTTCTCATATGGTCGAAGTGGTTCTGGAAGGCGCAGAAGTTGGCCTCGGCCGAGTGCTGCAGCACGGGCAGCGGCTTGAGCGAGTAGGGCGACTGTGTAAAGAACAACGGGATGCTGCCGCGTACCTGGACGAAGGAGTAGGTCCGCGACGACGAAGACGATGGGTCCTGCGCCGCCGACAGAAGCTGTTCCGTCTCGACGAAGTTCGCGGCGTAGCCCTCGTCGTCGACGCCTCTCCGCAGGTACCGTAGTCCGGCCCGTTTGGTCGAGCGCCGCGAAATTACAGTGATTAGGAACTCCTTCTCCGATGGCCTTAGTTTGGTGGCAGCAGTAGTGGCAGGACCGTCTTCTGCGCCGGGAGAGCCCCCCACGGAGGTGGAGCCGGATGCCATATCACTCAGCTCCACCGAGTCCTGCTGCGAGTCGAGCTGCTGCGGGGGGTCGCGGTCGACGACGAACGATCTCTGTCCCACGAAACCTTGCATGATCGGCAGCAGGAGGGGTTCTGCATCCGCCGTGTGGAAGAAGGGTTTCAGAAGCACGCGATTCCAGAAAAACGTGGGATCAGCCGACTTGTGCAGCGGCGGCGGCGCTGAATCCACGGCCGCCGCAGGGCGGGATGAGAGGTTTCTAGTGATGTCGACGTCGTATGAGAAGTAAAAGCTCCTTGAGGTCCCGAACCAGATATGCGCCATGCGCAGCAACTTGGGCAACAGGCTCTCGCCAGCCGACGGTGCAGGCGGCACGTCCACCTTCTCCTTCACAACTGTCTTACTCAAATCCTTGTCGTCGTCCGCGCCCTGTCCCTGGCTACTAGTGGAAGTGGCGGCAGGAGTGGTATCGGCACCGGCACCCGCCCCCGCCCCCGTATCCGCATTAGTTTGGGCGTCCTCTTCGTCGGTGCTGCTGAGAAGCAGGTTGCGCTTCTGGTCTATCCTCCAGCCCTTACGGCTGAACCACTTCTCGGCGAAGCGGCCATAGCTGCCGCGGTTCTTAATCACATCCTCCGCTATGCTGCTCTTCTTCCCATCTTTCGTCTCCTCCGAGGCGGTGTCGTCGTGATCGCTCTGTAACCCGGGATCGGGCGGGGGCTCTCCCCCTCCTCCGACCTCGCTCTCCGTGTCGCTTTCCGTGTCGGCGGGACTGACCGATTTCCTCCCCGCGGCGGCGGCGCGCCGGAGCTGAGTGGCCGTGTGCGCGACAGCCTCCTCGGCCTCGGCCTGATTCGTGCACGGCGTCAACGCGACATCGGTCACGACGTAGACGGGGAAGCCCCGGACCTGGGCGACCTGCTCGCGACCGGTTATGGATATCAGGTAGCTGAGACGTGACACGGTGAAGAAACCTATGTTTGTTCGGAGGGAGAGGTTGTCAGCCAGGTTTTGGATCTAGCGGATTCTGCTGTATCCCGTTATGCGCCCCGTTATGCGCGAGGTTTTGTCGCTTCGTCCCAACGTACCTATTATCCCGAAGGCTTCGAAGGAGGAACCGGGCTTCGAAGCGACGTCGGGGACCTGGTCGCGGGGTGTTGAAGATACAGCCCCATCGCCATATTTGATCTTGACGGGCTGAGAAGGTCGTTGCTGCTGTGCCTGGGCTTGTTGGCCTTTGGTCGCAAGTGGCTGGATCACGAGACCATCGACTGCAGCACAGATCAGGAGCTTGCGCGCCAGGCTAGGCATGTTCAAAATCTATGAGGAGAGGAATCGCTCATGGTAATTTGTTGTTTGCATGAACAGCTCAAGTGTGTATGAAAAGTTGGTCTGTCAGTGCCAGGGAAGAAAAGAAACCATTTACGTTATGAGTATACTCTATGACTATAGTGATGTGGTACATATAAACGTCAAGGGAGGGGATGGTTTTCCTGTCGGCTCTTCTTTACTTCTCACTGTATACCTAAATTATCTAAATTATGAGCTTTAAATTATAATGCCAGTCCAACTTGCCTGCCTTTAGTGGGGTGCTGCTGATGCCGTCACATGTGCTGAAGGATAATGATGGCATAGCTAGAGTGCGTAGGTAAAGTGCATCGGGCTATAGGCAGGTGGCGTGGGGCTTGTTTTACTTAATGGAACAAAGTGCATGACTAGTGTCATTTGCCATCCCAAAAAGAGCGCTGCCACCAGCCTGACTGGCTGACTGGCCAGCCTATGGGGGGTCTCATGTGTGTTTCTAGATGGATGAAAGAGCCGCATATTATTATAGATAAAGGAGAACAAAGTGGAGGTGGCCTGGCGGGAATATAAACACGAAAGCTACAGATCCCCAGTAGCATCGACCTCCCAGTGGCAGCAATGAGCCTCATAAGAACAGCCATACGAACAGCGGGAAGTCGGTATTGATCCAACCTGGCATTAGACGTTAGATGCAGATGTGGTTCAGGCATGTTTGTCACTGATAAATGTCACATCACAGTTCAGTTGTCCAAATTCAGATTTGTATTCCCCTCGACATAGGCCTTGACATGCCACAACTCAGCGTGTAACTTCGATCTAGCCAATTGATCTCCCATGCAAAACCCCAATACCTGGGAACATCTCTTCAGATCACTTTAGATCATCAGACGCTCCACCTTGTCCTTGAGGGCCCGGATCTGGTTGTTAAGGTCGGACGCTTCGTTGGTAGTGATGCTAGAAGAACTATGTGAGCAGAGGCTATGATGGTCCAGAGTGGTTCCGGGTGCTTACCTGCAGGCAATAACAGAGCGGGACACACCACATGCTCGTCCAAGGGCGACCTTGCTGGGCACGTAGACTATGAGATCGTTAGTTTTTATTGTTCTAGATCATTTGATTGGTGATTTTTACCGTAAGGGACGTTCTTGTCTTCGGCCAGGAGAGGCAGATGCTATTGAAGGTTAGCATGGGCACGATATCCAACTATTATCTTGAAATTATATTGGGTCGTCTTACCAAGAGGATGGCGAGGGGCTCGCAGTCGGCAGCCAGGATGACAAGTTCAGAGATACCACGGGAGAGTGTCTTGGTGCACTCGTTGGCACCCTTCTTGAGCTGGCGGTAATCTATGCAATAGCTGATCAGCACATGTTCCCATGTTCAACTGTCCATCGAATGTCCGTGGCCACTGGGCGCAATGGTGCACAATGAATGTGATGTTGTACTTACGGCTAGCTTGCTGAACGAGATCCAGAATCTCCTGGGACAGCTGGGCATCGGCCAAAGGCCAAGCTGTAGGTTGATTAGCATGATGAGAGAAGCCAGCCCCGGGAAGATTCCTCACTTACCAGCACTTTCGGAAGCCATTTTCGTGACGGGTGAAGGCGTTGCTGTCGCAAGTCGAAACGGGTGTGGGATTGCGGAGGTTGTCTGTCGGGATCGAAATGGACGGTGAGAGCAGGGTTCCTTGCTTGAGCTCGCCCTGTGAAGAAGTGAATAACTTCTCGTTGCGCTTGTGGTTGCGAGATTGGGAAGTTTTGGGAAAGAGAATCGCAAAAAAGAGCTTCTTCGGCGAAGGACTCCAGCTAGGAATTATTTTTTGGCGCCAAGACCGAACTACAGATCCCGGCATGACCCCACCTACGTGCGTCAGTAGGCCTTTGGTACGTAGAAATAGGCCTAGGGAGTACGAAGTACAATGACCTGGAGGAGATAAACACTGATAAAAGGTTAATCCTCGGTAACCGGCGCCCGGAGGTTGTGCTGTCCGGCTGACATAATAGCATCCTCACCTCAACTTTCTACCTACCTAGTCTGTAATAGTAGGTATGGATGCGATCATGGTGAAGACTGACACCTGGGCATCTGCCGCCAGGTGCCGGGACACTCGGACCTTGCAACCTGGGACCTTGGATGGAGCCCTGGAGCCCAGCGAATGAACTCCTGTCCTCGCTGGACTTTTGATGAAGCTTGTCAACACCTGCACCTGCACCTGCACCTCCAACTCTCTCACACTCACCCATCGCATTGCTTCATAGACCAGATCTTCTTCCTTCCGACCTCCACCCACAACACAATCGAAGCTTCATCCATCTCTCTGCAATAGCCGCAGCACGTCCGGATCCATCATTCAGGGCTTTCCATTCGAATTTATCTTCAAATAACTTCTGAGAAGTTTCCTTCTAAATCCGTCGAGATGGCTGACAACTCCTTTTCCGAGGCCTGGTACGTAATCATCTGAACTCAAGCCCATCGTGTTTGGGAGCTTTCAACACGCGCATCATCATTCCTCGGATCGCATCCGGCATTCTCGGGAATCATGCTCCCCGTCACTCCTGTTCTATGAAGCCATCCGCTTGCTAACTATCTTCTCTCCCCAGCCCCGTCTACGCGGTCAGTTGATCCTCCCCCGACCAGTCTTGGCGAAATTCGATTCGATGACACCTACCATCATCGTCAATTCGATCATGACTCTTCGCAGTACCTATAGCGCTAACATCGAATAGCCCTTCTTCGGTGCGATGGGTTGCACGGCTGCCATTGTCTTCACCTGCCTGGGTGCCTCGTACGGAACTGCCAAGTCTGGTGTCGGTATCGCCGCTATGGGTGTCCTGAGACCTGATCTTATCGTCAAGAGTACGCGCTATCCATCCCGGTAGCCTCCACAATACGCGATGCTAAATGTTTTCTCTCCAGACATTGTTCCCGTCATTATGGCTGGTATCATCGGTATCTACGGCCTAGTCGTCTCCGTCCTGATCTCCGACGGTCTGCATCAGCAGCTCCCTCTGTACACCGGCTTCATCCAGCTGGGTGCCGGTCTCTCTGTCGGCCTTGCTGGTCTGGCCGCCGGTTTCGCCATTGGTATCGTCGGTGACGCTGGTGTCCGAGGAACCGCGCAGCAGCCCAGGCTGTTCGTCGGCATGATCCTGATTCTCATTTTCGCTGAAGTCTTGGGTCTGTACGGTCTCATTGTCGCCCTGCTCATGAACTCGAAGGCCAGCGTCGATGTCAGCTGTTAAAGCAAGATGAGGTAATGGTCTTGACGGATGCCATGGTTCGTGCGATGATAGGAAAGAGATGGCAACATCTACCACCCCGGTCTCTTTCCTCGAGAGCCCAGGTTCTGTCGGCGACATCGAAATAAGTCATGATTCGCGACGCGACGAACGATGTTTGATTCGGCTTGGTCAAAGCTGGATAAAAGAAGAATGTTGTGTGTATGAGGTCATCGTGAGGTGGTCTCTGGTACGGTACGTCTGTGGCGACAGGCAGGGAAATAGTAATGACTGAGGAACACTCACATATGTACAACTGTTGCTGCATAACGCTACCTTTCTAGGAAGGTTTCTCATCATAGACCAACGGATCGGGAGGCTTGTACTTTAGGTTGGCAAATTCCCTTATTTTCATAAACGGAGTGAAGATCGGCTGTCTATTTACAAATGTTGGTGCGAATAAACGATCGGCGTTGGCCAGTAAAAGAGCTCTACTTTCGAGAAGGGTTCATTATATGATTAGACCTAGCAACTGTCCTGAACGCTCAAGCTGGTTCCTGAGTATTACGCCGTAATCATGAAGCGAGAACCGTACGCATCCCCTCGATCAACGACGAAAATGGGACATATTGGCCATCCAAAATCCTTCCAGCTTTCAGTCTTTTGACTAGCAATAGATCAGAGACCAGACTAGACAAAAGCTTGGGAATATAACGTAAATAAGCCTTGCATAGTCACGATAACCTCAAGTCATTGCTCGACTGTCTTGGTTTCTAGCGGGGGTAAGGGAGGGGGTTGGGAGAAGAGAGAGAGAAAATCGTAGGGCCGAATTACGTTGTATATCATAGTCTACGTTCGCATGTATAACTCCTGCCTGTCTGCCTATGATGGATAAGGCAAAGCCCGGTACAGGTGCATCTGATAGCGCATATCCTCGAGCGGGATCGGGTACCGCAGCCCGTCCGCGAGCCGGAACCAGACCGAGTCGGCCGACTCCAGCTTCTCCCATCCCACCATCGCCATCGTCGCCTTGGTGGTGACTTCTTCTTCTCCTGCAGCTCCGATTCTGGCTCCCGCTGCCCCCTCCGCCTCCTCGCCGTTCTCCTCCGAGGCCGTTATTACACGGCCCTCGCCCTTTTCTTGTCCCAGCCCCTGCTTCCGCTCCTGCTCCTGCTCCTGCTTCTGCTGCCGCCGCCTCCTCCCCTGCTCGCGCTCCTCCTCCTGCTGCTGGTGAAGTAGCGTGTGGTCTAGTAGCCACTGCATCGGGTACCGTCTCTTCTCCTTCGGTTGCTGCTGCTGCTGCTGCTGCTGCTGCTGCTTTTGACCCTGTTCGCCAGCGCTGCTGCTACCACCACCACCGCCCACCGCCGCCTCCGAGTAGCTCCCAGGACTATCGACAACGAGCAGCAGCGAGCCCGGACAGACGACGGACGAGAGCCGCCGCAGGAAAGCCGTCGTCGGCCCGACCCCCGCCGCCGTGTACAGCTCGTTGAGCGTGAACAGCAGCGTCACGAGGACCGGTTGTTGTTGTTGGTCGTGAAAGAGGAGGAGCCCGGAGAGGTCGGCCTCCGACAGCGCCAGCACGTCCCGCTGCGCGAACGAGGCCGCGAGCCGCGAGGCCGGCGCCACCAGCGCCGCGTTCGCCGCACGCGCCGCCGCGCTGGCGTACTTCGAGAGCGGGGGCGGCGTCGTGAGACGCGCGTGCAAAGCCGTGATGATGGGGCCCCAGGGTCCGGTGTCGAGGAGGTGGAGTGAGCCGTTTAGGGGAGGGGGCTGGGGATGAGGCGGGGATGGAGGGGAAGAGGGGGAAGAGGGAGAGGGGGATGTTGGCGTTGATGGTGTTGCTATTGTTGCTGTTGATGTGGGTGTGGATGCAAGGTAAGCCCCGAAGGCGACGATTTCGGCCGCGCCACCCCCTATGGCGAGCATTCTGAGGGTGCGCTGTCGCTGCTTCTGCTGCTGCTCGTCATCTCCCTTGAGTTCCTCATCGGCGGAACTCTCTCCACCAGCAGCAGACATGGCAGTAGTAGCAGCAGTCCCTGTCGACCCGCCATCACCACCAGCATCCACCAGCGCCTCCAGATACCCCCCGACACCGCGCAGGACGCGCGCATAGCACAGCGCGCGCGTCGGGCTCCAGCGCGCCGCGTACGCCTCGAGCAGGTCCTCGCGCCCGAACGCCGCCGCGAAGTCGCGCTGGTACAGCGCCTGCTTGATCGTCTGCAGCCGCGCTGCGAACTTGCCCTCTTGGCCCGGCCCGAGGGAGAGGGCTGCGCCGAAGACGTCCAGGAGCGCTTGCTGCGCCTTGCGCTGCTGCTCTTCCTCTTCTGCTGCTGCTGCTGCTGCTTCTTTTACGCCGTCGTCATCGTCGTCGTCCTCCTGTTCCGGGCCCCTCGATGAGTTCTTCTCGGGGTGGGCTGGGTCGCCTGCTGGTGTCCTCGGTTTGCTACTAGAGGTGATTTTGCCCTTGGATCTCGCTTTGGTGGCTTTGGGCTTGGCGGCAGCGCTGTTCTTGGACTTGGCTGCCGCCGCCGCCGCCGCCGCCGCCGATGATGATGGTGCTGTCTTTTTGACCATGCTAGCCAGGATGCTAGGGTTACCGTCGTTGGTGTAAGTGATGTTTCTAAAACCTTTGGATAATATGGTATGGCGACCCTATGGATTCAGCAACTGAAAGTATTAGTTACAACCGGCTTTGAGGAGTTGGTGGTTTATGGTTTAGGAACTCGTTCATATCGCAGGGTATTTATGCAATTGATTTTTTGTGGTGTGAAGTTGAAGTTCTAGACCAACTATTTCTTAGTGGGACAAATCACCGTCACGGCAAAAATGACTCTTCAACCTCCTATTCTACTATCTTGTAAGCAAGTTTGTCCTACCAATTTCTGTTCCTTTTACAATTTTTAGTTATAACAATGAAAGATATATCAATTTCTGAGAAGTGAGAGGCGATTTTAACATTATACGGATTCTTGTTCAACGCCATCAAGACTTAATGAAGGCATGAACGAACACAAGCAATCTCGCCCCTGAATAAGTATCGTCATGCATCCTTGCGAAAATATCTTATTCAGTTCGTCCCTACCCACAGAGTCACAATTGCAGGAATCCAGGTGATCCTGTAATTTGCTTACCTTTCGATCAGTATGTATGTATTCATGTATTCATAGTCTACCCTTACTCCGTGTTCCATAGCCTCCAAATCCAAGTATGGGAGTTTATATTTGCAACTCTGGCCTAACAGCTGCGCCCCTTAAACATCTTGTATATCTATATGACGTCGGTATATTCTCATACGTTCATTGTCGAGCCACCTCATTCTTCGAGACCATCTGGGAATTTCTCGACGAGTTCGCGCATCCCTGCTAACAACCTGCATGTAACTATTAGTAACGGCATCTTTGGTCTTCTTGATGGGCTGCGTACATCTCCCGGTAGCTTGGATCTTTCCTGTACAGGATAGAATCCAGAATATTGACGCGGCTAGAAACGATGTTAGGTCTCGACCTCAGCTACGACTCGTGCCTGGATGTATGGACTAGATATTCTTACGTGGCATAAAGGAGGCCGCGATCGTCATAATCAGCTTCAGGCGGGGACTTGGGGAAATGCTCATGATATCGCTCTCTATAAGGCTTGTTTATCTCGTTCCAGGGCTGCCGCCAGACCGCCAGTTCATCTGCTCGCCTTGTTCTAGCTATCCGCAAAGCTAGGAGAGCTCGGACACGCAAGACTCACATTCATTATGAGCATAAAAGGATGCCGCGTCGAATATCACGGGCATGCCCGTATCCCTATCTGTGCTTGCGTTGCCGTGCCACAGGTCCCCGTGGATCAGGGACGGCCTGATGGAGCGACCGCCCGTGTGCAACGGGCGCAGCAGACGCGGGACCACCTTTTCGAAGAACGGCTCCGTCAGCTGCCGGACCTCTTCACTTGGGCCGCGGGCCTCCTGCTCCAGCCGCAGCAGGGCCCGCGTCGTCCTGGCGAAGTACTCCTCCCACGTGTCAGACCAGCCGTGCTCGATCGGGATCTCTCCGTGGAAGGTGGTGGCGTCGAAGCCGAACCGGCCGCTATCCGGAGGACATTTCGACGTGCTGGTCCCCCGGTGCATCGCCGCGATCTTCGCCGGGAAGATCCCGAGGTCCGGAAGACCACCGGTCATCGGCCGGAACTCCGAGAGGAAGAAGTGGACGTCGGGTATGCTCGAGTACGACCCCCAGGCGATCGGCCGCGGAACAAGGTACGGGTCCGGGGCCGCGGCGTGCAGCTTTCCCATGCAATGGTATTCGCTTGACAGCAGGTCCCTCCCGCGCTCGCCGTACGTCGTCTGATCGAGATCGAATGTCAACAACTCATATCATAAGCTCCTTGATTGACTGGGGCTGGCGAGATGACATTTCTCATTCATTCGATATACCAGGTTAGATTACCTTCAAGAAGACCGCCCCCTTTACGCCATCGCGCTCGGTTTCGAGCCGAGCTGTGCGGGTCCAGAAGCTGGCTCCATGGGCCTCGATCCGTACCGCATTAGTCCCTGGCGGAAGTCCTGGCTAGGATGAGTCTTTGTGCTCTTTTGACTTATGAGGAATGCTGCCCGGTTTGTGCTGGTTCATCGTAGTTACTTACTAGCAACAACCTCGGGATCTATTATCTGGATGGCCTGGATAGGTACATTGACCTCATCGCTGAGCTGAGCCTGCTCGCTCGCCTCATCCATAGCTGGATGATTAATAGCAAGCACGATTCTTACTATGAGTTCAGGTCTATGCAATGAACATGGAAGTTGCAGCTAGAAAACGACTTGTTCAGGTTTAAGGATATGGAGAACGTAGTGGAGACTGTTTCTTGTACTACTATTTACAGCTTGTGACGAGCAAACCGCAGTTTTGGCCAGGCAGACGCCCCAGATATCTAAGCTTGATTGATCAAACCGTTTGAAGCCACCGCTGGCATTGAACCTTTCATTATATAAAGATGAAGTATCTAGTCATGTAATGATTGGTATAGGCAGCTACTCCAGTGCCCCTATCCCTGGTCTTCCTGGTGCTGTAGTAGACGGAGAACTATACTACATAGCGCCACGAAGATGAGGCCAGTCCCTGAAAGGCTACCTAGGCTGCTAGGTTGGCTAGTATCGCCGATAAGTGCCCTCTTATTGTACGCCTACGAGAGTTTCGGTGTTAAGATTTCAGTCATATAGTGAGGAACTGGCAAATAAACTGGATGCCCAGGTAGTGTTCTGAATTTTCTCGTCCGTGTCATTTTGTAGAAATCCGGAATTCCGATTGATCCGTAGGCAGATGCCAGCACACCGTGGACATGACTAATAAGGCTCTGAATGAAACCGGCAGGACTTCCAGATAGATGTATTCCCGTCTGTCCCGTGTTCAATCAATTCGATCTCGTTAGCAGTTGCAGCTCCCGCGGGCTGTAAGCAAGAGCCGGGTTGAGGTTAATCCGTCATGGAGCGTTGAGACCAGGATCGAGTGAAAACCAGAGCTGTTTCGAAAAAGCCGCATGCTATATTCAACGTCCATGATAGGACAGCGGAGATATTCACATGGTGCAGAACAGGTGCTGGCTGACACACGCTTGAGCCGGAAGAGCCATATACCAGCCATCGGCCAAGGCGGTTCTGCACGTTTCCCGTAACGGTACCTACTACTTAAGCCGGAGCTACTGATAGGCTTCCATTCCAAATATGCAGGCCATGCGATGATCAATTAACTCCGAGAAAGGTGTAGAAAGGCTTGGTGAAAGGCTTGGTGTTTGTACGAAGGTACGGAGGTGCGAAGGTAGTAGACAGAGTAAACATTACCTACATAGTCTAAGCGGGTATGACGATGGAGGGGCAATGCTATGCCTTCCCAAATACCCAAGTATCACCACTGCGTACTGTAACTTTCCTCGCTGCCCTTACCGCCTTATTCCTATCTACCAGTCTTCCAGTTCTGAAAAGGACGCTTGCTTATGCATAATGTAGATGATACTCGGGGAATGCTCCGGACAGTCAGGCATGCGCTATAGCAAGAGAATCTTTAAGATCTTTCACGTCGAATCGAGAGACAGGCGAAGAAGAGGGGATGACGATATTGGACGGGTACTTGTAGGCGAGCAGGTGGATTGGTGGATTGGTGGGGGCGACAGGGGAGCTTGGGCCTCGAATGAGAATTGAGATTTCGAGAATTTGAGGGGCAAGAAAGGGCAATCCGCCTTATACTGACGAAACAGCCGTATCGAACCCCACCTTGATCGTCACTTATTTACATGCGGTGCTACATAGTACTATTCTGTACAGCGCGAGAGCACTCGCCTACCTAGCGGCGTATATCCGACCTGGAGCAGATGATGTACTGACTTTGTAAGAATTAGTGAGCAAGCCCACCAAGGCTTAGGTATAGCTACCTCACCATGAGGTATGTACATACATACTGACACATGTAGTCAAATACATATGTATGTATGTAGTTACCGGCTAGTTACCGGCGTACATCTGTAGGTACTTACATACCTAGGTACCTACATACGTAGGTACTGTAGGTATGTAGTTACATACCTACCTAGCACGCATCGCTCAGGCTAGAAGGACTTGGGCAACCCGGCCGGCCTTGGGAGGTCCTTGTAACGTACCGGTGCCGGCCAGCAGGTTGCAGCAGGTCCAGCAGGTCCAGCAGGTCCAAGAAAAACGGAAAGCAGCCTTTGAATTTATCCATTGCTACCTCAATTCGCTCATCATTTCTTTCTCTCTCCTCTCAACAACTTCTACTTTCCTCTCCCTACCAATCCAACTACCAACCTACCCAGATATACGCATTTCCATAAGCCGCAATCATGGGTTACACTGAGAAGGACTGGCTTGCCATCAACACGATCCGTACTCTTGCGGTATGTATGCTTCATCATCACTGTTGATTCTCTGGTTCCAAGTTCAAGGCCCATCCCATACATCTTGACGTCTGTTGGAGCGCCACGCCACCCCGCCCCTCCATACCCCGCCATCGTCAACATCATAGCAAAGCTTTTCCTTGCCGGCCCGGCGTTCACTCAGCAGACAACAGACATCGTATATTGGCAGCATAACTGACTCCGGATATTCTATAGGTCGATGCCACCTTCAATGCCAACTCGGGCCACCCAGGCGCGCCCATGTAAGTAATTCGTACACATCCTCGAATCGACAGGATTGGTTGGCTGACACTATAATCAGGGGTATGGCTCCCGTTGCCCACGTTCTCTTCAACAAGTTCATGAAGTTCAACCCCACGAACCCCAAGTGGCTGAACCGCGACCGATTCGTTCTCTCGTAAGTGCTGCAGCTTTTTACCTCACGAACGTAGCATCGGACTTACAGTTATCATAGCAACGGTCATGGATGCATGCTCCAGTATGCTCTCCTCCACCTGTTCGGATATGGTGTCTCCATCGACGATCTGAAGAAGTTCCGCGTAAGTCTGGACTGATTATAACCTGAAAATACCCATCTCAAGACATAATGAACTGATAACGGGAATGCAGAAAGTTGACAGCATCACTCCCGGCCACCCCGAGTCCCACGACACCCCTGGTATCGAGGTCACTACAGGCCCTCTGGGCCAAGGTATCTCCAATGCCGTTGGTCTCGCCATAGCTCAGGCTCACACTGCTGCCGTCTACAACAAGGACGGATTCCCCCTTATTGACAACTACACATACACCTTCCTGGGCGATGGTTGCCTGATGGAGGGTGTTTCTGGCGAGGCTTCTTCTTTGGCCGGTCATCTGCAGCTCGGCAACCTGATTGCCGTCTGGGATGACAACCATATTACCATTGATGGAGACACTAACTGTGCCTTCACTGAGGATGTCGCTAAGCGGTACGAGGCCTACGGCTGGCACGTCCTGAAGGTTGACCGCGGAGACGATGATCTGGACGCTATCGAGGCTGCCCTCAAGACCGCCCAGAGCGTCAAGGATAAGCCTACGCTGATTTGCCTCAAGACCACCATTGGTTTTGGCTCTCTGCAGCAGGGCACCCACGGTGTCCACGGCTCTCCTTTGAAGGCCGATGACATCAAGCAGCTCAAGCAGAAGTTTGGCTTCAACCCCGAGCAAAGCTTCGTGGTGCCCCAGGAAGTGTACGAAGCGTACCACTTGCACGCCGCTGACGGTGTCGCTGCCGAGGAAGAGTGGAACGAACTGTTCGCTAAGTACGCCCAGCAGTACAAGGCCGAGCACGCCGATCTCGTTCGCCGGCTGAAGGGAGAGCTTCCCGAGGGCTGGGAGAAGAACCTCCCACTATACACCCCCAAGGACGCGGCCGTTGCCTCGCGAAAGCTGTCCGAGATCGTCCTTACCAAGATTGTCGATGCCCTCCCCGAACTGATTGGTGGATCTGCTGATTTGACTGGATCCAACTTGACCAAGTGGAAGGGTTCCGTCGACTTCCAGCCTAAGGCGAATGGCCTTGGTGACTACTCCGGTCGCTATATCCGTTTTGGTGTCCGTGAGCACGGTATGGGCGCCATCATGAACGGCATTGCTGCCTACGGTACTCTCATTCCCTATGGTGGTACCTTCTTGAACTTCGTCTCGTATGCTGCCGGTGCCGTTCGTCTGTCAGCGCTGTCCCGGCAGCGAGTGATTTGGGTGGCCACTCACGACTCCATCGGTCTTGGAGAGGACGGTCCTACTCACCAGCCTATTGAGACTCTGACGCACTTCCGCGCATTGCCTAACTGCATGGTCTGGCGTCCCGCTGATGGTAACGAGACCAGCGCTGCCTACTACGTTGCCATAACGTCGAAGCACACACCTAGCATCATTGCTCTTTCGCGTCAGAACCTTCCTCAGTTGGAGGGCTCCTACCTCGAGAATGCGATCAAGGGTGGCTACGTGCTGCATGAAATCGAGAAGGCCGATATCACCCTTGTCTCTACCGGTTCCGAGGTATGCATCTGTGTTGATGCCGCTAAGGAGCTGAACGAGAAGCACAACATCAAGGCTCGCATTGTCTCGATCCCCTGCTTCGAGGTCTTCGACGCGCAGTCTAAGGAGTACAGACTTAGCGTCCTTCCCGATGGCATCCCATCTCTGTCAGTCGAGGTCATGAGCACCATGGGCTGGGAGAGATATACTCATGAGCAGTTCGGCCTTAACCGGTTTGGAGCTTCGGGCGCCTACAAGGATGTCTACAACGTAAGTTCCCGATTCATCGACTACCTATCCCTCTTTCACCGGGGAACTATACTAACACCCAACAGAAATTCGAGTTCACCCCCGAGGGTATCTCGAAGAGGGCTCTTGCCACTATTGACTTCTGGAAGGATGTCCCTAACATCCGCTCGCCCCTCAACCGTGCATTCCAGCAGCTTATCTAAGGAAAGGAAGGCACAATGGAATGGATACCCGGACTTGATTCCAAGGAAATGGATGGGCGCGATGGTGCGATGATTAATAGGTATATAGACGTTCCAGCCACAAAACGACATGATTAGAGAAACTAGATCAGAAAGTGGCCAGGACCAAAGGAGCGCCTTTCAACAATGCTGTGTTTTTGAGGTATCTTTTTCTCTCTGCAATTTGCTAGACCGTATGTGACTTTGCATTGCTTCTTCGTGAAGGTTTGTTTGTACTCGATAACTCTCAATCTGAACATTCCCGTCATTCTGGTATCAGTCATTTCCTAGTTGCCTATGATCCCCTGACGAGAAGCCCACTTATGCCCAACTCCTCCGCTCTAGATGGAGTATTTCTATATCCCTACTTGATCATACCTAGCCGGGAGCCACCACAACCTAACTCTCAAGCTCATGGGAAGCTGGCCATTCACGCTCAAGGGCTGCATGAAAACCGAGGCGTTGGGGAAAATCCATAATAGCCCCACTGGACTTTCAGATGAACGCTCAACAATAGTAGGGTAAGAAGAGGCAGATCAGATCAGACCAGACCAGATCGCACGCATGCACGCGCCATGCACACCCTGCCCTAGGAGCCGCAGCTACTAGGCGCACATAAGCAAAGGCGGTCTACGCAGCACCACCCCCCCTCCCCCCTTCATAATGACCGGCTGGTCGACTGACTGACTGATCGACTCGTCCCTGCTTGGCCGGGTAATAAAACAAGCCTGCCATAACTTAACTGGAGCTTTGATGTTACGGGGAGGGTGGTAGTAGTTGGGTCTGGTCGCGGAGCTCCTCCATGGTGTACACCTAGGCAGTTTTGATCAAGTAGACGTCTCGCCTCCCCCTTTTCCCCGATGAAAAAGATACAGAGGTCTCAGCGAGAAGCCTGCTTGCCTGAACAAGTAACCCACACTTTTTCTTCTTCTCTTTTTTTCTTTTCCTCCCTGTCGTGTTTTCACATATTTGATTTTTGCCAAGCTCATGGGTATCAGCCAGGGGGTGTGGTGGTTACACCACCACGGCCACCACCGCCAGGGGTGACGCTGCCTTCTCTTTGCCCTCTTCTACCTTTCTCTCTTCCCCCACCCCCACTTGTTTGCCGTTGTTGTTGGTGTCGACTGGAACCAGCCTCCTCCTCCAAGCTCCCCGGTCCCGAAAAGGCCTCCGCCCACCGCGCCTGCACCTCCCTCCCGACGCGCTCGAGTCTCGCCGCCGCCCGCCGCGCATCCATCATCGACGGTGGCGCCACGGCCTCGTCCGCTGTTACGCCCGGTGCCACGACCACGCTGACTAGCATCGGCGGTGTGTTGGTGCCTTCTTCTTCTTCGTCTTCTCCCTCCGTGTTGCTGTCCGTCGCGTCCTCGTCCTCCCCGTCTCCTACTACCCGAAGCTGCTGTAGGCGCGCTGTGGTCTTCTTCAGGGCCATGCGGGTCCGCCGGCGCTGCTCTTCGCTGTCGCTGTCGTCGTCATCTGCAGTAGCCGTCGTGGCGGTGGTGGTGCTGTCGCTTTCGTCGCCATCGTCGTAATCTTCTGCTCCTTCGTCTCGCTGCCGCTGCTGCCGTGGTCCCCACCCCTCGTCTGCGCCGTTGGCATGTCTCTTCGGGTTCCTCCCCCTTTCTTTCTTACCATTCTTCTGCTTGTTCATCTTCTGATGTTGCCCGTTGCTGTTGCCGTTGCTAGTGCTGCTGCTATTCGCGGTCGTGGGGCGGCGAGAGGCGGAGGAGGAGCTCAGGAACGACTGTAGCACGACGGGGCCGTCGCTGTCGCCGTGGTGGTGGTGGTGGTGGTGGTGATGGTGGTGGTGATGGTGGTGGTGGTGCTCGACCATGATGCGCTGCGGGATGCCGAGCCCTAGGCGCGCGGCGGCCTCGCGCCCCGACAGCGCCGCATGTGTCAGCGACGTCAGCGCGTCTAGTTGCGCCGTCGTGCGCGCCGACGTGATGAGCGGCGTTAGGGCGCGGTCGGTCAGGTGGAGCGACAGCTGCGGGTGTTTGGAGGGTAGGTTGGCCATTTCCTCTGTCTGTCTGTCTGTCTGCTCTTCTCGTTTGGTTGTTGCTTCTTGGGACTCCGGCGGTGGTATTGGTGGTTGGTTCGTAGTTGGTGATTAGGGGGAGGTAGGTATTCTATTGGTACAAGAGCAAGCAGGCAAGGCGACTGGCTGGCTGGCTGGCGGGCTGATAAGACCGAAAAGGAGAAAAATATGGTAAAAGGGCGCAGGCTGCTTCGGCTTCGTACCGTCTGTCTGATCGTATCGTACGTCTGCAAAGGTCTTACGAACTATCTTGATTACCAATTGCTGTAAGTAACGCACGTGTCGCCTCGCTTCGTTTCGCTGAACTGAGCGGAACGGAACCGCTATGAGGAAATAAGGAGAGAGCCGGGAGGGAACCTTAAGGAAAGAGAAAGCCGGCGGCTCTCGTCCAGTGGAACTATCGCACGCTGTGTAACAAGTAGGTAAGCTTGGAGGCAGGCGGACAACTAACTATCAACATTGGACGACTGCACATGCCTGAAGCGGTAGGTAGCTACAAAGCATTTACCTACCTACATGAGCCGCCTGGCATCTAGCACCAGACTATTGACATACCTACTAGCAATTACCTACATGTATGTATGTATGTATGTATGTACGTAGGCGATAGGGACCTTAACACCAATGCCACCACTACAGCCGTCGACAAAATACGAAGGAAGTCATAGTAGTCAGTACTAGCAGGTATTGGAGAATGGCGCGATAAATTCGCAGCAGAAACGGGGTTACGAACTGTTCAGGTGTTCGTGATAGGTATGGGGTGGGGAGCAACCGCGCTAGAACTGCGGGATGACGAACTTTTCCCAAGATCAGCCAGCTCCTTCCAAAGTTCTCCTTACAACATACATGTACGTACCCCCGGCTGCCCCCGGATATACAGCAGTCTGACTGCTGCTCCTTATTACAGGCGCTTACAGGGCCATCTGACCCTATCAGCTGTTCGGTACAGCACTTACATTAGTTTAGTCTGATACATACATCCCTCCTACATACTCGTAAGTACATATATGTATGTAGTTACCGGCCATCTACAGAATTCCTCGTCCACTCACATCCTGCGACTGTAGGTTAGAATCTCGAAGGTGTGAATCGAATTGTGACCGCCATTCTTTCTTGTTCTTTTCTTTTTTGGGGGGACCAAATCCCGAACAAACGTCTCTCGTTGATCTGTCTTTAGCCACTGAAGCAACCGTAATAGCAACTCAGTCTCTTCAATTGCCCGAGCTATAGCTTCCATAACTCTGATAGAAAATCATGCTGCAGCCTCCAGCTTCTTCTGGATAGGGCCGGCGAAGGGATCAGCAGAAGAGGAGCAGCAGCAGCAGCAGAATGACCCGCCAAGAAGCCATGAACGACGCCAATGTAGCCAGTGATGGCGCCGTCTCCAATACCGGTGGTGCCGCGACCACTAGCACTGTTCCCAAGTCTCCACGTCGTGTGAAGCCGTCTCTACGAAGCGTAAGCCTACAGTCAATCAATCCTGCATACTATTGGTGCATAGTACCACAGTTCTGTCGCGTAATACTTCTAGTTCTGCCATCGTGCTTTCCCGCGTCGTGCCTTTTCCTTGCTTGAATGCGCGAGACCCAACGTTGTTGCGACCGCTAATGAGATGGTGCAGAACCGACAGAAGTTGCGAAATGGCACCTGGATCGTCCCCCGCACGGGAGAGCGGACGAGGCGGCAGTTCACCTGGCGCCGGCCTAGCTTCGAGGGATCCGGCGACGAGGACGATTTGCATGCCCTGAGCGAGGGCGAGACGCTCAGGGAGAAGCTCCAGAACCTATGGTGCAATATCAAGATAATAGTCGCATCGATATGGGCCTGGTTGAACTCGCCGAAAGGACGGGGCACGGTGAAGTGCTCGATCGCTTACTTGGCGGCGAGTATGGGAACCTTCTACAAGCCTGCCGCTCAGTTCCTGGGGGATATGGACGGAAAACATATCGTCGCAACCATCACGGTATACTTTCACCCAGCGAGGACTCTAGGCTCGCAAGTGGAGGCGGTAGCTATCGCTGTCGTGGCAGTATGCTACGCTATGTTCATAGGAACGCTGTCCATGGGCACTTCGGTACTGATCGGGTCTATCTGGGATCAGGTTGAGCTCTCTTATGCTGTGATCCTGATCGTCTTCGTTGGAGGCGGCCTGGGTTTCTTGGGATGGGTGAAGCAGAAGCTCAATAATCCGTTGGTGAGCGTTGGTGTCAGTATAGCATCCATTGGCATCATCACCATCTTGACGAAGGAGAATTCCGTCCACACCGGCGTCTTTAGCAACAACAAAATCATCCAATCTCTCAAGATGCTAATGTTGGCAACAATTATATCTACCGTGGTCAACATATTGTTCTGGCCCGTGTCTGCTAGACACGCATTGCGCCAATCCATGCGGACCTCCTCTACCACACTGGGTGACATGCTCACCATGATCTCTCACGGCTTCTTAAGTGGCAACGAGGCCGAGTTCACCTCGAAACGCTTTACCAAGGCCTCTTCCGCTTATACGTCAGGTCTAACCCAGCTGAATAAGAACGCTCGGGAGTCCAAGTATGAGTACTATCTCATCGGCATGGAACAGATCTACAAGCACGATAAAGCTGTCGTGAAGTCGATGGAAAGCCTCGCCCAGGCTCTCGGTGGGCTAAGAAGTGCGGCTAATACACAATTCGAGTTGCTCAAGGAGATATCCAACACGGTCGACTGGAAATCATCAAGTGCCGCCACTTTCTCTCCCAAGGCCTCACCGAGGTCCTCATATTCCTTCCCATCCTCCCCTAGGTATTCTGGCAACCGCTTTGGGAGCCTGTCTGCCATAGACGAAGCCCCGGATGAGAGAAGTGATCGAGAAGATCTAGCATCACCTACTGAAGAAGCACCACCAGAGGCTTTGAGTCGATCAACATCATCACTTCGAACACCATCTGACATCTTTGAGTTATTCATAATGCGTCTTGGCCCATCGATGAAATCTCTGGTCCATACAATGGCTGAAATCTTGAAGGAGCCGCCTTTCAATGCTCCCGGCGCGCCCGTTGCGATCCCTGACCAGTTCAAAGAAAGCCTCTCCGAGGCCATCAGCCTATATAATCAAGCTAGGGCAACTGCTCTAGAAGAACTGTACAAGACGATTGAGTTTGGAAGAACGAGGCCAGAAACCGTGCAGGCCGATTTTGAAGAAGTCGCTGCAGCTTGCGGGCACTTCTCTTTCAGTCTACTCAGCTTCGCGGACGAGATGCAGAAGTATCTCGACGCTCTGGACGATTTGAAGTACTCGACAGCACAGAAGAAACGGACCTGGAAATGGCTGATGTTCTGGAAACTGATCAAGCTACGTTCCAAGCCCAAAGTAGAGGATCCCGAGCAGCATTCACTATTACAGCCGGTCCGGCGCATGAGACAGTCGAAACTCCCACGCGGCATACCCGATACCATGCGCAAGCAGCGGGACAGCTACGCGTGGGAGATTGCGCGCCCAGGTGCAGAAAGTTGGATGAACAAAGTCGTTCGAAAATTGTCCCAAGACCTCTTGAAGTTCTTTAGGTTCCTTGCAAGAGACGACAGTATGCATATTCCCGATCCCTTTACGCCTAGACCTGATGAATGGTTTACTGATTCACTCTTTCTGTAGTTCGCTTTGGTCTCAAAGTCGGAATAGGGGCGGCTCTCTACGCCATGTTCGCGTTTATTCCCCAGACACGGCCAACCTACACGCATTGGCGATGCGAATGGGGCCTCCTGTCTTTTATGATTGTGTGCTCCGTCACGGTAGGTGCGTCGAACGCTACCGGCCTGTCCCGTTTCCTGGGCACCATCGTCGGAGCTTTCTTCGTCTTGGTCAACTGGTTTATAACAGACGGCGAGGTCATCGGTCTTGCATTCCTCGGCTGGCTCGTCTCCTTCCTTGCGTTTTATATCATGATCGATCGCGGTAATGCACCGTTCGCTCGCTTTATACTGCTCAGTTACAACGTCTCCTCTCTGTACGCGTACTCGCTTACGCAGAAGGTGGAGGATGACGACGATGACGAGGGTGGTGTCAACCCCGTCATCACCGAGATCGCCTTCCACCGAGTCGTGGCCGTGTCGATCGGTGTCGTCTGGGGCCTCGTCATCTGCCGGCTCATCTGGCCCATGTCGGCGCGCCGCAAGTTCAAGGAGGGCCTCGCGGTGCTGTACCTGCAGATGGGGCTGGTGTGGAAGCGGGGTCCGCTCGCGGTGCTCCTGCGCAGCGACGACCCGACGGCGGCGAGCTACATGAAGATCGGCGAGCAGGCGGCGATGCAGCGGTATGCGGCGCAGCTGCAGACGCTGCGGGCGGCGGCCGGCAACGAGTACGAGCTCCGGGGCCCCTTCCCCTCGGACGCGTACGGGCGCGTCATGGCGTCGACCCAGCGCCTGCTCGACGCCTTCCACGCCATGAGCCTCGTGACGCAGAAGCACGGCCGCCTGAGCCCCGGCGAGCGCGCTCTCCTGCGCCGCACCGCCGCCGAGCGCGCCCAGCTCTGCGCCCGCATCTGCCACGTCTTCCAGGTCCTGGCCTCGAGCGTCATGCTCGAGTACCCGCTCACCGACGCCATCCCGTCCGTCATGGCCATCCGCGACAAGCTGCTCGGCCAGATATTCCAGTTCCGCAAGGAGCACAGCAGTCATGGCGACGTCGCGGAGCAGCACCAGCACCAGCAGCAACAGGATCACCGTCCTGTATCCGCGGCCTCGGAGGATGGAGCGGACGCGCTGCTGCCGCCTAGCACTCCTCCCAATACGATAACCAGAAACGCCAACGGCAAGAGGGTGGGGAGCAAGGTGGCGGTGCCGCCCAAGCTCAGGAGTGGTGGTGGTGGAAATGAGGATGAGGAGGTCACGGTCGAGGAGACGGACTACGCGCTCCTGTACGCGTACGCTCTGGTTACCGGCCAGGTGGCGGAGGAGCTCAAGGTCGTCGAGCGGGAGATAGAGGGCCTGTTTGGGCGGCTCGACGAGGACGCGCTTCTATTGCAGTGATTCTGCTGCTGCTGGAGCAGAATTGGATATCGTTGGATATCGTCGTCATCGCCATCATCATCGTTATCACTTATATCGTGACATTGGGGCCGTCTTCTCTGCCGAGCATCGTGGATAATCAACCAGCCAGCAGTTATTATCCCATTTTTTATTAGACCAGGGACTATCAGGCTCTTTCTAGCCTATGGGGAGAAATTAAGCGAAGCACAGCATGGCGTTAACTACTTCAAGGCTTTGGTACCTAGGGAAAGGAAAGGAAACACAAGCATACATACATACCTGCATAGCTCCGCCCTGCTTTACCCATCCTACTCTAGATGGGTACCATCACATGCCAGACTTCAGGTAGGGAGGGTATTTGGGATTGGGTCGGTAGTACTTATAGGAGGCATTTTAGGATAGGACCGGCCCGGCCCGCATTGGTGCGGGTAGGGTGCGATGATGTTACGGCATGGTACGGTATGGTATGAGGATAGGACTACGTATAATATATATATACACGTTATACGGTAGATGGTAGTACATGTTTCTGTTCCCGCTCTCTCTTCTTTTCTAACGATTTTGGTACAATGTTGTGTCTTCTAACCCTTTCCGCTAGTTGACGGCCATAAATAACGTGGATAAAACTTGTAAGACCAAACAAACTCTGATACATTATACGGAATAACGAGCTTACAGTCAACAAGACTATCTTGCCCCTACCATCTTTCGTAAGTGAAGCTGCTGATTATCCAATGAGCGCAACTGAATGTTTTTGCAGAATCATGAAAGGGACGAATGGCCATGAGAGCCAAGTTGAGGCACTCCCGACGTCTACGCTACGATTCGTCTTGGAGGGTTCTCGTCATATTCAATTATGTTTGAGATGGCATATGAGGTTAACCATGAGCCAAAGGTCCCAGGACGGCCTTAGAGTCTCAGATAAGTGCAAGCGAAAACCCCCTATAAGATGCGCTAGCATTCAAGACTCAACGCTTCTTTAAAAACATATTCCACATGTGATGCACCGCGACGCATCGTATGATATATTAGGTAATGATATATTACTCAAAATATAGAGACATCTCCTTACCTTGTCAGCTCTCCTATCTTGTTGCGTGGGGGTGCAGTGTACCAAGTCAGGCATCCTAGTCTTGCCACTAAACTAAGCCGGGCAGATCGCGGCCAACATCTTATGCGGTTGGTAAATGATGAGTTGGGCGCAACATCGCGAAAGATGTTGGCCAGAACCTGGCTAGGTTAACCCGGCGACGGTGCAGGTTGTATTTATATGTTTTCGTCGGCGTCCCTGGGCATCTCCCCTCCTTAATTCTGGTGTTCGGAGCAGAACGTGAAAGCCCATGTCGGACTTCGTTTCAACCACTTCAGTAAGTGGCTTATTGGAAATTGCGTTCTTTCACCTACACGAAGGATGTCTTCCACTACTCGAATCATCGAGCTTTCTTCCCTCATTGCGAGAGAGACGGCGAGACTCGACGCATTCTTGACTGAGAACAAGCTGCCCACTCCTTCACTGGGTGCAGATGCACTCTGGACCATTCCCATACCGGAGGCTGCTACGGATATCGAGGCCTCGCGCATGGCTGTCATCGAAGCCTGTTCCGAACTAAAGGCTCTTATGACAGGTCCCAAGGCGTTACTGCATTTCAAGGTGAGTGCGGTGTGCCTCGCCTAGGATACCAATGGCTGCTGATGAGTACTTGCAGTGGACTGCGTACGCTAGCGTCAAGGCAATTCTCCGATTCAAGCTGGATAAATCATTCCCTGTAGGGGAGTCTACCTCGTTTGACTCCATATCCAAGTTCTCAGGCTTGGACGTAAAGACCGTGCGGCGAATTGTCAGGCACGCTATTATCAACCACCGATTCTTCCAGGAGAATACCCCAGGGGTCATCACCCACTCGGCCCTCACGGCTGTCCTAGCCGGCGATGACCTGATGCGAAACTCGCTCGTTGTCGAGCTAGATGAGTTTTGGCCGGCAGCAGTCAAGGTAACACCGGGTTTGGCCATCTGAAGATTGGAGGCTAATCGATTCAGATGGCGGATGCCATGGAGAAGTGGCCGAACTCCCAGGAGAACAACGAAACAGTTGGTTCACACCTTCGAACCACAGCTACCGAGTGAGCCTTGCTGAAAGTATGACAGGGATTCTCCCTCGCCAATAATAACGACAAGAGTATGTTCGACATCTTCGGTGAGGATCCTGACCGTGCAGCTAGGTTTGGAACGTATTTCTCTCATGATAAGGAGTCGCCCCATGCGCTCCTAGACAATTATCCGTGGGCAAGCAAGGAGACGGTAGTCGACGTTGGAGGGTCGCACGGCAGCGTCGCAATTGCTATAGCCGAGCGCTTTCCAACCGTCAAATGTGTGGTTCAAGACCTGCCAGACACAGTGGCAGAAGGAGCTTCTCGACTGCCTGGTAGACTGTGTGATAGGGTCACTTTCATGGCGCAGTAAGTCGTGCTGCCCCCTTACTTCACAAGACTACCAACAACGTATTGTGATATTAACCCTCGCCCTTACAGTGACTTTTTCACGGAGCAGCCAGTCAGCGCAGACGTGTATTACTTCCGGTCCATCTTCCACAACTGGGCCGACAAGTATTGCGTCAAGATTCTTCAGAACCTCATACCAGCTCTGAAACCCGGCGCCAGAATCATCATTCACGAACGCATCCTGCCAGGTCTCGAAACGCTGTCCACGGTAGACGCACAAAGAGCGATGTGAGTGAGCAACCCCAGTTCGTCGCGCCCTAACGTTGCAGTAGAAGATTAACTACTAGTATATAAATAGCAACCTGGACGTAGGCATGCAGCAGCTTCTGAACGCGCAGCAGCGTGAGATGCACGAATGGCCCGAACTATTCCGCCAGGCAGACTCGCGGTTCCGGTATGTTGGCGCCCAGCACCCTGCGGGTGCGATAAGATGGATCATCGAGGCAGAATGGCAAGGGTAGATAGAGGGTCTTATGCCCAAGTGTTAACGTAGGTCATAAGCTTTGCAGCCACCTAGCCGGACCGGTTCGGGCCAGCTCTAGTTTAAGGGGCTCCAGCCAGCTCCGGCTCCGGATAGGGGCTTGGACCGGCTCGGGCCAGCTCCGGCCGGCGGCAAAGAAGTGGCAGCTGGCACCGGAAGCTTCTGGCGGCCCCCGGGGCCCTGGCACTTAACACTTGGGCTATTGTGCTCCTTCGGTACGGAGGGGCTTCACGTATGTGTTGTACCTACCTACATGTATGTAGGTAATAGATATGATGAACCCGCGACTGCATGAGTTCAAGTTTTCATTGAACAATACTACCTAGGCTGGCTAGGTAGGTACTCAGCTAAGATGCAACAACATACATGCTTGTGAACCTTGAAGCTACGCCTGCTGTTAGTGGTTCTAGACCTGATGGCTGACACTGGTGACTGGTCGGAACTGGAGGGAACTAAAGTCTAATGGGGCCTCGGGATCCACCAATGCATGTACCCCTGGACCCTCAAGTTTTAACCAGGCCTGTTCTAGGCGGGATCTGGGATGTGGGGGGCCTTCCAATTCCCTAAAGCAGCTGCAGCTCGCTCGTAAGCCGGCAGCAGCAGGCAAGTTGTCCTTTATTGGCGACCCGTTCCATAGTTCGTACTATTAAGTAACAAACATACTTGCATACTTCTACACACTGTTCAGTACAGCTTCACCCGACTCACCACCGCAACGACGATCCGATGAGCAATTGACTTTCATGCTTCGAGCTCTACACGAAAGCTCTCCCTTCCCAACCCCCGTTCGATTCGACTCGGTTCGCATTTTTCCCAGTCTAGGTACTTAGGTAGTAGAAGATATCTTTCGCCTCGGATGCGGTGCTAGGGTTCCGTCGCGCGACTGGAAACGTCTCGGCAGCCTGCAGTGCGTGCGTTGCGTTGCGTGTCTCGAGAAAGGAATTCTTGAAGTCGACCTGATTGATTCACTCCCACCTCTACAAGCGCTGCAAGTTAGTGTCGCTGGTTGGTTGCTTAAGCAGCGAGCGTAGCTATCCGCGATCGGGACATACATAAATCGGTGTTGCGAAAAACAGGCGAGTGAAGCAAAGATGGACGGCTACGACGAGAAATCCCACTACGACGATGAGCCGCCGTCCGGGAGCTTCGTGCGAGCTTTCGACGCCTTCCGTAAGCCAGCCCAGCCCAGCCCAGCCCAGCCTCTTTCTCTCGTTCTTCCCCTGCCCTGCCCTGTCCTGTCCTGTCCTGTCCTGCCCTGACTAGACTGAGTGCTGACCTCCCTACCTTACCCGCGCAACAGCCAAGTCGAAACCCCAGTACGTGACGCGGACGTCGGGCGGCGGCAAGTGGACGGTGGTGATCTCGGTGATCTCGTTCCTGCTGGTGTGGAGCGAGCTGGGACGGTGGTGGCGCGGGTCGGAGGAGCACACGTTCGCGGTCGAGAAGGGCATCGGCCAGGGCCTGCAGATCAACCTGGACGTGGTGGTGCGCATGCCGTGCAAGGACCTGCACGTCAACGTGCAGGACGCCGCCGGCGACCGCATCCTCGCCGCCTCGCGCCTCAAGGAGGACCCCACCACCTGGAAGCAGTGGGTCGACGCCAAGGGCATCCACAAGCTCGGCGTCGACGAGCACGGCCGCACCGTCACCGGCGCCGGCTACAGCGGCAGCCCCCAGCACCAGCAGCAGCACGACGAGGGCTTCGGCGAGGAGCACGTCCACGACATCGTCGCCGCCGGCCGCAAGAAGGCCCGCTGGCACAAGACCCCCCGCGTCCGCGGCCAGCCCGACTCCTGCCGCATCTTCGGCAGCCTCGACCTCAACAAGGTCCAGGGCGACTTCCACATCACCGCGCGCGGCCACGGCTACGCCGAGTTTGGCGAGCATCTGGACCATAAAAGTAGGCTTTTTCTTTTCTTTCTTCTCTGCCTCACCTCTTCACCCCTCGTGAAAGATACACATGTATATACACATATATATACTCTGGTGTTGCTGCTGTTGCTAGCTATCTGTCAATAACAAGTTGAGAGCGCTGACGTGTAGTGCTATCCCAGCCTTCAACTTCTCGCACGTCGTCAACGAGCTCTCGTTCGGGCCGTTCTACCCGTCGCTCGTGAACCCGCTGGACCGGACGGTCAACCTGGCGAGCTCCAACTTCCACAAGTTCCAGTACTTCCTATCGGTGGTGCCGACGGTGTACTCGGTGGCGGGGGGTCGCACCATCTTCACGAACCAGTACGCCGTCACGGAGCAGTCGCGCGAGATCCCCGACCGCATGGTCCCGGGCATCTTCGTCAAGTACGACATCGAGCCCATCATGCTGACGGTCGAGGAGCGCCGCGACAGCGCCCTCACCTTCCTCGTCAAGGCCATCAACGTGCTCAGCGGCGTCCTCGTCGCCGGCCACTGGACCTTCACCATGGCCGGCTGGGCTCGCGAGGTCATCAACGGCCGCCGCCGCCGCCGGGGTCTGAGCGAGGGCGTCATTGGCGCGAAGAGCGAGTACCACGATTAGTCTAAGCGGGGTTAAGAAAGAAAATGGAGAAAAAGAAGGGGGACAAGGAGTGGGTTAAGCAGGCTGGCTGCCAGGTAGATACATAAAATTCCTGAGTTAGGTTACGAACTCTGTTTGTATGGAGGCAGAAGGGCGAGGAGAAGATGGGGTCAACTGCCCCCCTCCCCCTGGTTTGTAGACGGAATCAATATCTTTCATTTGCATGGCTGAGCTGGCGTTCAGGATAGGGGTATGTATCTAAGCAGTTGGGAGATCATGGATGTTTTTCTATACGTATATACAAAACGATATTGCAACGAGGAGACAAGAAGGCTCAGAGAACAGAAAAGGAGAAAACAAGCAGCATCATTCCCGTCGTTGGGCAGTTTCAATCAGACACGCAGGCAGACAACATATTAGTTCTCGATGTAAGCCGGACAGAAGTCCTCCATGTCGTGACCACTTAGATTATTGTTTGTCTTCCCGTGTTGGATGGTAACTAACTAACCACCAGAAAGGGTGAGTAAGATAGATCCGGGTTGCTCATCCTTCGAAACTTGGCCATCAATCACACCTCACACCCTCCTATCCGAACATGACCTTAGGAACTGGCAAAGTCCAAGCCCCTCCTTACCTAGTCAGCAGATCAGGGGCTACCTAGGTTAGGTAGGTAAGTACTCCGAACTGAACTAGCTGTTCGATCTGATCGGTAGCTACACCGTCACCACCATCGTGTACGGTTGTCATTATTATGGCCTAGTCTACAATTTGCGTGCCGCGGTGTGGAGCAAGAACACGGGGGATTTAGCCAAGTGCCCTTCATCACTCTCTTTTCCCCCTTTCTCCCCTTCCTTAAGCCTGGAAGCAGCTAGGCTACATGAGATTGAACAGTGAAAGCCGTGTCGTGCCTTGTTTGTCATGCTATGTCAAGTCTCTTTTGCTTAGTGTCTGGGTAGGTAGAACTGTCCGCTAACTCAAATCATAGAGCTAGCATCTACTACTTTCGCTGCCTTGAAACGGCATAATCGTATAATCAGCAGTGATAGGATGTTATATATATGCTATGGGATAGTTTCATCTCGTACCTGTAATGGATAGAAAACTTGACATAATCATAATGCAAGCCAGATGCCTCTTCATCCTTCTACATTCTCTTCCATTATTAGTTAGCACAACCAAGCAATAACCCTGAGATATCGTGTTGTGACCGCGAGCATAGCTGCTTCTACGCGATATTCCAAGCTTTAGTCTGACCTACCTGCTTATTCGCCTACGTTCTAGTGTTGGCAAGCAGCAAGCACAACTTCTACGTACAGCCGCTGACCCTGTGGCCTATATCCATCCCATTCCGTCCCATATATTCCCTGCTACAAAGGCGTCCTCCATCGCAGGCGCCAAGTAGTGATACGTAGACCCGGACCTAGATATAAGAACTTGACAGGTAGATACCCAGGCGTGAAATATCTAAGAATACCAGTAGGGGATGACGGCGCGAGTAGTTAGGACGACACTTAATTGCATAGGATATTACCAGTCAAACTCACCAGCTCGGGTCATCAGGTACGATTTGATAAGATAACTGAATTCATGTCCGTAAACTACCTAAGCAAGCCTTCCCTAATTGTCCTAATAAAGCAAACAACCTTACACCGATTGGCAAGGCAAAGAGTGGACGAAGGTGGGAGAGGTTTAATAGAGTGTGTGTAGGTAATTGATGTTCTGTTTTGTGTGGTCTGCAATAAGCAACAGAATGAAAAGCGCCATCCACAAACGTAGACCCGAAAACTCGATATCACAACCTGAGCGAAGTTCTGAATGAAATACTACCTGTGCCCTTGAGGCCTCTGTGATACGGTATGTCCACCCACCAAGTCATCGCAGATGAACCCATCGCAATTTCATAATCGATCTCTCCCATACCTGCACAGCAGGCGAACGGAAACGCCTTTACTTCTTTTGTTGCTCCGAAAGGTACTCCTCGTCAGAAGCATCAAGGATATCGTACTCTTCATCGGTCATGAAGCCATCAACCGACTCCTCCGCCCACTCATCAACCTCGGCGCAGTCCTCAAAGTCATCCTCCGATTGGTCGACAACCGAAGGAGCAAGAGTGGTTTCTGTCTTGTCTTCGGCCTCGGCCTGAACTTCTTCATGGATGCTAGATGAGGGAGACTCGTGTTCGAGCTTAGGAATGATCATCTGGCTCTTGATGACCTCAGCCGGCATCTCGGGGGCGACAGCCTCCACCATCTCGAGCTGCGGGACTGCCTTTACCTTGGGGAAGGGAGCCTTGACCGTCACATCACACCACAGCTTGTGGCCGAACTTAACACCATCACGAGTGGTCAGACGCCAGTAGGAGATGACCTTGCCTTCACGCTCCGGAGTGCGCATTAAGACGGTGAAGGGAAATTCCTGCCCGGGGCTCAGAGCATTATAGCACACGGTTGACTCGGAGGCCGACACAAGCTCATGGACACCAGCCGGGTGAGTAGGGTCGATAGCGCCCATGTAGTCGCCACCGACGAACTTAACGGAGCAACCAGCAGGCCAAGCCTCAGAGCCCTCATTACGGAGAACCCAGGTCTGCTCGAAAGTGTGGTTAGGAGGCAGGACGGAACCATCGGCAACTGTATCATGCTTGAAAATAGCAACAAGGTCAGCAGCGGGAGATGGGTTCTTCTCAGTTGCAGGAGCTAACTGGGGCATGACCTCTGGCAGCACAACCTCCTGCTTAACGTCGGCCTCCTGCTTAACATCGACCTCATCCTTCACCAAAGGAGCCGGCTCCTGCTCAATAGGCTCAACGTCCACGAGTGTTTGCACAGGCGTGGCGGCAATACTGTCGCGAGGTGAAGAGGCAGCTTCGCTGGACCGTTTGCTGTTGTGATGGCGAACGACACGATCACCCATGACAGGTAGGCGCTGCCCATCTTCATGCTCGCCGGTGGTAGTCACGCTGACAGAACGCACTGAGGTCTTGAACTTGATCAGAGGATGAGTCTTGTTATGGGTATTGGCCGGGCTGGCTTCGCAGTTGGCACAGAAATCAACGTCATCGCAAATGGCACACTTGTAACGGACGCCAGCAATGTAATTCGAGCTATCTTGAGGGCACAAGGGGCCATCGCAGCAGATGCCAACATGGATAGCACGTGCAGATCGCACGCCGACGTTGGCAAGGGGCTCGTAGATGGCCACGAATCGGTGATTCGGGTGAATAAACCCAGCGTTCTCCTGACACGTCGCACAGTAGTCCCAATCAGGACAGTCGAGACACTTGTGGCGTACGCCGCGAATGTACTTGTCACAACCATCACATATAGCGTTGTGAACAACGTTCCGCCCAGGAGACAGGCGCGAGGAAATTGATCCTTCGAACACAGTACCGGGGACAGCAGCAGTAAACCCATGCTTGGGATGGTGTCCATGCTGGTCCTTGACGAAACAACGCTTGCAAAGGTCGTAGTCATCGCAGTTCAAGCAATGCACAAACTCCTGTTCGGGGAATTCCTGGACGCAGCAATTGCAGGTCCGCGCACTCGGGGGTGGAGCCCAGACAGACACCGGGTTCGGTTTCTCACTGGGCTGTGCAGCGGACCTGATGGGTAGATTGAGTGCAGGCGCCGGAGCCGGGGCTTTCTTGGGGGCGATGTGCGTGGCGCTATTGCTGATCTGACCATCCTTAATGGTCCGCTTGATAAGCCAATGGCTCTCATCATAACATGTGATGCCTCGGCTGACACAGTCCTGGCAGAGATCGAAGTCGCCATCATCGCAAGTAGAGCAGTGGAAATGGGCATCGGGAATCGCTTGGTCACAGCTGTTGCAGCAGACAGTGAACTGGCGCCTGCAAGCTGCCCAGGAGCGAGTAATTTCGTCCTTCTGTTCGGGGGCTGGGAGAATGACATGTGGTTGCAAATTGATCTGGGAGGTTGTCGGGGCCGAGGGTCTCTTGCTGTTCTTCTTGGCGGCAGCCAGTTCTCGCTTGTGAGACTCGTTGTACAGAGTTGCGAAAGGGATCTTAGCTGCCGTCTTCGAAAAGCGGTACTGTCCAATAGGCGGCAGACTGCTGTCCAACGAAGATGCCGATGACGGTGACAAGGGTGCCAGGGTTACTACTGGATCATTAGGCGAAGTGCTAGTGAGGAAATCAATTACTTCGACACCCTCATCATTCCGCCTAAGGTAGATTCTAGGCATGCCTCTAGCTCGCCATTGATGAACAAAGTCGGGGAAATCCTCGGGCGCCTGAGGAGCAATGATGGTATCAATCACTTCCGTATCAGCGCGAGTTTTGGCTGGAGTCGGCGCGAGAGCTGGGAGTCGGGGAGCAGGCTGCGCAGCCTCCTTGGCCTGGCATTCGGGCTCGGGCGCGGGCGCGGGCTCGGGTTCATCCTCGACGGTAACAGGTTTGGGGCCGTTGGTATCCTCAACCGGGGCCAGCTTCGTCGCACGAAGCTTCAGCTTCTGCTTGGCCTTGGCAGCTCTGTAAAGTTGCTTATAGACAGGAAGGTTGTTAGGATCGAGTACGACGTAGGAGGCAGCCGAGTCGGAATAACGCTCGAAAGTGACCGCAGTCCCGAAGGGGATCTGCAAGAGCCCACGAAGCTGTTGAATATTCGTTAGCCTCATGATGAGTATGGGGGTTTGCCGGTTGGTTGAACATGGAGATGCGGTGACGGGTTGATGATTGGTGATTAGTCATCTTGATGGGCGATCAATAAGTACGATGACGAGGTTGGGATAGTTGATCCGTGATGCGATGCATGCAATGCAAACTGATGCGGAGTATGCTCACCTTGTCCTCGAGGATGTTGACGTTAAGGTCGCGGAGAGGCAGTTTGTAACGTCGGGTAACCCCATCGAAGTTCACCTTAAGGGTGATGGGGGTATCGAGATGGTTTACTGAGGCCATCTTGATGCTAGTAGATACTGATAACGAGAGGGCTTGTCAGCATCCAACGAGTATTGATTCTTCGTATGATTTAGGGGAGTATTAGATGAAATAAATGGAAATAGGTCGTGTAGGTAGGCAGATGGTAGTACACATAGGTAGAGAGGGAATGAGATGTATGAAGTAGGTTTATGTATGCAACATAGAAGTGTCGGCAGATAAGGCAATGAAGTACATATAGGTAGGCATCGATGTTTCAGGCCGGAAGTGGTGGAAGCATGTATTACTCAGGTTCAGGTCTAGCAGGGCAGGGCAGGACAGGATAGGCCTAGCCGGGCAAGTCTAGCAAGACTGCAGGATAGGTGGACGGGTGGGCATGGAGTCGCAGACGGGCAGACGGGCAGGCGGACAGACGGGGGGGAATGAATGATGAATAGACAAGACGAGCAGGACCAAGATACATGGTAGGTAAGGCGTTGTTTGCGTATTGCCTTTGGCACGGACCCGTACTTACCTTTATTAGCCAGCTTAGGTAGGACTTAGGTAGGATTCAAGGTTGGCTTCGGACTTGTTGGTGTCAGGTGTTGCTTATCTGGCAAGGTCTGGGGAGCTACGATAGGGTCCCTGGGGCTGCTGGGGAAGCTTATGCACCTATGAATTAGGCGGTCAGTCACCAAGCCTTGGAACTTATACATGTACTAAGCTTAATGATGCGCGTATGTGGGTTGCAGGTTAAAGTAGGTTATGCTGGATGTTAACATACTTGTCATATCAGATTGCAACAGACAACAATGAAAATCAGTGAGTGGAAGAAGAGAACGATAAAAAATAGGGGTGGAGTGAAGTCGACGGTGGATGACGGCGATGAATGATGAATGATGAAAGGTGAGGGGTTGGTTGGTTGTCGTCACCAAGAAATACGGACAGGTGAGAAAAGGAAGAAAGATGTGAAGAAGAGGAGGAAGGTTTGACGGAACACAGGGAAGTTAAAAAGAGATGCGGTACCTCCCCATGTACGTACGTACATACATCCGGGGTTTGTTACCAATGTCGCAGTGTATTAGACGTTAGAAGTGCAGTTGGTGGTGCAGTGATAAGTGGATGATGAATGACGGGTGCCTTGAGCAGGTACACCCATGGATGTATACTTTGTAAGTAGGCCAAGGCCGCCTGCAGTGTCAAACAAGCTGACGAGGAGGGTTGCAGTGCACTGTGGGCCGCAGGTGCTGGGCGCAACAGGAGAACTGTATGTACCTGCTGTTTACCGGT
The DNA here is from genome assembly GCA_022225965.2 of Diatrype stigma. Classification (NCBI taxonomy): domain Eukaryota; kingdom Fungi; phylum Ascomycota; class Sordariomycetes; order Xylariales; family Diatrypaceae; genus Diatrype; species Diatrype stigma. The sequence continues at coordinate 221,127 of JAKJXP020000057.1, forward strand.
CTTCCCAGCGCTTTCTTCCGAGACTCTTTCTTTTGTCGTTAACCATTAGGGTTACTGGCCAGTGGACAATGCCAGCTGACAATATTGATTGTTCTATGGAACCTTAGTTCTGTACCCAAGGCATACTGGCACAGGATGATAGGCAGGAGCCTGGTACAGGGATCCAGGTACTTAGGTCAGATTCTGATGTGTCTATCACCATGCCCTGTCGCATTGGTAATGAATGGTGATGACTTCGTGTGTTGCCAGACCCAAAGAGTATATCGGAGCTAAGTTGAGCTAAACGTTGGATTTTGCCCCTAAGGATAGGTGTCGAGGTGGATTGTAGTCAGGGCGGGAGATACCATGGAACCCACTATTTACTGACACGATGTGACAATGCCATTATAGCAAAAAGCGTGTCCGAACAAACAGGATTAGCAAGAAATAGTATATAATAGGCAGATAGCTCTTACATATGAATTGGACACGTGCAACTCCTGATGGCAAATGGAATACTCCTGACGGCAAACATTCCATTTGCCATCAGGCTAGCCTGGCTACGTATACCCTTCAGCCTATTCGCAAGTTTGCCATCCAGCTACCGAGCTTTGTCATGGACTTTGAGAAGGCTGCTGCTTATCAGACAAGTTCCTGAACTTTCGAGAATACCTACTTAAGTAGGTTTGTAGGTAGTTTGTAAGAACCGTTTAACTATAACGTCATTGGGTGCTATTACCATCCTAGGTGCTAGCTTGGTATACCTTCGAGGCTCTCTTGATGTAGGCTAGTTCTGAACTACTACTACTAATAGTAGTGGTATATGGGCATGCTGGAAGGGGTGCTATATATACCTATGCACCACAACTGTAAGCACAACTGTAAGATATCTATCATATGGGTCCAAAAGGCATATCTCTACAATTCTCAGCTCTGCCACAAGCATTCAGTTCTATTTGCGAACCATCAGTAGTTCGCATCTAGCGTTCATGTCTGTCATATTGTTACTACATATCCTCCTCTTGATCAAGGACCAGCCTATTAGACCTATCAGATTGGTAAATAGGCAGAAAGTGATATCGCTGCTACGGGCCAATTATATCGCCACTGTTTGTTGCACTGCTTGCCCCGCTGTCATTGTCAGAATGGCCAAACGAACCGAAGTACGATTGCAAAGCTCCGACCCTCGGTTCATCTCTGCAGGGCATATCGAGACAAAAACAATACCTGGGTAGCATGCCGTAGATGAATATTGCACGTTGCAGTCGATACCTAGCACACGAATGTACATGTATAGCGCTAGGTCAGATGCCGAAACCTTCCGGTATGAACCACCTACATAGGTTATGTAGCTCAGGTGTTGTACGTCATTCATATCGGCTACATTTTTATATGGCCATGGTCAGGTAGTAAGAACACTCGAAACAAATATAACGGCGAAGCTGGCTTGGCGGGAACATCGCCAGAATAGCAATGATACTAGGTATCGGTGTATATATAATACGAAGCATATATATACTAGTTACGCAGGTACGTTTCAACGGCAGGTAGTCCAGGTAGACTGCAGGCGGCTTAAAGATCAATGGCTCGCTCTGCCTAGCTATACGCTCACATTTGACCGACTTACGTACATGTTGATACGACATATCTGCGCAGGCGGAAGCATGGCATAGCGGCAACCTTGACTAGCAGCGGGACTCAGGAGCAGGTTGACTGATATCTATAGGCCGAGAGACTTCTGCCAGTGGGCTCCTGGGAGGATTATGTAACTCATCAACTCATACAAAAGCCTATCGGATTCACATGAACGGATAGGCCTACGATGGTGTGTTGTTGGCGATGCATCGCTTTAGTACAGGATTTATGCCAGTCGCGCTCGAAGAATGGGCTCTCCGCCAATAGTAGACAAGACGAAGCGTGTCGGCCAAAACATGAGCAACAACAAGCCAGTACGGATACATGCGGGCAGTGTGGGATATCTGCGAGTAACTTAACAACGACGAGGTAACCTCCGTAAGAGGAATGTCTAACGAGAGAAGATGAACGTGATATGTCGGCTCTATATCTGCGCTGAGGCGATTTTAATCACAAGCTTCTTGGAGGTTCAGGACTACGTATTGTGTAGCTGCGAGGAAGTTCGTCTCATTACCTATAGGTAGGTAGCCCGAGATATCCTTACTATGTAAGGCTTTTCGTATGTACGGAGTGGAGATACTCTTATAGAGATACATAGGAGAGTGGATTTTGGAAGTAAGCATAGAACAGGAGGCGGTACGTAACCCCGGACGATGTGCTGGTCGACGTTGAATCGTGATGATCTGATTCTGAACTCAACGTGGAAATAACATAATTTCTGTATACTCGGTGACTTTCTGCAGAGGGAGGGAGGGTTTTATGTAGGAGACTCTTTATGTACATATGTAGGTACCTACTGAGGTATGTATGTATGACTACCTAGGTACTACCTATGATCCCAAGTTCTAGGCCCCGAAGTCGAAGGGCCCACTTAGCTCATGTGCCTCCAGTGCTAGCGATCCCAGAAGTCCCAGGTGTCATCGCAACCCTGTCGAATGTTCGTGATGTTCCAAATCTACCGGCCAATCTGCTGCTCGGCCTGGTGTTTCTCCCCGCCTTTTCTGCATCTGAGCCTGAAGCTGGTACTTGTATCGTACGCTACTTACATACGCGCGAGGTATGTGTGTAGGCTGGTGGACGGAGTGGTGGACGGTATGTACATATAGTTGTGTAGGGAACCGGGGGTACATGCCAGACAGCAGCCAGCCAGCCAGCAGCCAGCCAGAGCCAGCAGCTTACAATAGCTGAATAGGTGGGTAGATTGTACATACACGCGATCCCTGCGATTTGTGAAGGGACGCTGCTGCTGCTAGTTACAGTTGTAGTAGCTGCTGCCACGGCTGCTACTGCTGCTACTGCTGATGCTGCTTCCAGCTTCACTGCTGTTATGCTTGCTGATTGATTGTGCAATAATCGTCCTCGCTCCCAATCGCCCTTCCACCTCGACACCATCAACTCTCTATCTCTATTACGAGACCCTCGATCCCAATGTCTCCTGCTCGAGATTGATTGAGCCTTTTTTCTTCTATTATCAATTCATCATCCTTTCAACATAGACACCTCCCTCCCTCTGCTGCGATCATCACTATCACCTAGAGTTAAAAATAAAATAGGAAATAACCGGGACCCCCTTCCCCCTTCCCCAGGCTTGACGTCGTCGTTCCATGAATCCCGGACGTTTTTTTGACTGGCCCCGAATTTCTTGACCTTCACCACTGCTTCGCTGCTACTTTGTTACTTCACTGCCTTTCCCTTTTTAACGTTTAGGGTTGCAATCTTGCCTTGATGATTGCTTGACTCGTCCCATCTCTCGAAGAAGCCCGAGTCTAGTCAAGTCAATCCGATAGGTTCCCTCCAGCAGCTTTTTGTTTTGGAGTCCGTTCCGAACCGGAGAGAAAAGAGAAGCAGGCATACGAAGCTGGCACGCTGGCTTCTTCTACTTAGTAATTGGTATTGCTTCAGCACCGTTATATTCTCATTTCTTTTCGCACCGCGGGCGGTTATCTCGCCTCTGATTCGAGTTTTCCCGCCTTTTTGCTTATATTCGTTGGGTTTGGGTATTGTTCGATCTCCACTCGAGCATTTCTTCCTCCCTCGCCACCTGCTGTTTATTCGTCGGGTCCGATCTGCCAACAACGCAACGAAGGAACGCATGTGCTTCTCATAGATCACGACGCCCAACGTCGTTCAAGCTCCGTCAGGTAGCTTCCGCCTATCCGGCCATCCCATCCCCATCCCGTCCCGTCCCGTCCACAGCCAGCGCCAGGCCAGCTCAGCGCAAAGATCAACATGGCAGCTCCCGTCCGTCGAAGAAAGATGATAGGCCATCGCCGCCGGGTTGAGGACGAAGGCGAAGATGAAGGAGGCATCGACCAGGTTGATGCCGACGATGACTCGTTGACAGATGGCTCAGTGGTTTCCGATGACCATGATCTAGCCGATGATAGCGATACTAGCAATGTCGACGAAGCGTCCCCCACCACTCCGACCGTCAGGAAGCCTAACGGTCGAGTAGCCAATGGCAACGGCACTGCGAAGCGCCCATATACTTCTGGTAGCCCGGGTACGAGTACCGAAATTCCTACCAAGCCCAACCACACTTCCGTGAACGACACCGAGTTCATGCTGAATGGCCTCACAATCGCCGATACCCCCGAGCCGGTAAAGGAGTTGAGTTTTGAAGACGAAGCCACCGAGCCTCCATCCAAGACTTCCGCTCCCATCGTAGTCAGCTCCAACTCAGCTGCTACTACGATCAAGTCTGACCAGGGAGTCCCGGGGGAACGCAGACGGAAAGACCATGGTGATTATAGGCGGCAGAAAGAAGAAAACCCAGCCTTTGTGCCTAATCGAGGTGCCTTCTTCATGCATGACCATAGACATGCCGGACCTTCTGCCAACGGCTTTCGGCCATTTGGCAGAGGCGGTCGCGGTAGGGGTCGTGGGGGTATCGGGGGCCCCTTCGCTCCAATGAGGTAGGTCGTGAGCCTAAATGCGGTTATCGAGATGTATACTAACATCTTCAGTCAACCCCTACATAATCCCGTCGATCCTACAACGAGCGCCCCCTGGGTCCATGATATGCATGACAGTGTAGCTCAGCCCTTACCAGCAAGACAACCCCGGCATCATTCGTTTGTTGATGATGGCCCGCCGAATGGTGACGGCTTCATCCCTACGTGTTCCAACAGCAGTATCCCGATCAACCGGCATATGGCGACGGAGAAAGTGCTCGGCACGGTACAGGTCAGGGTCTATATACCCTCCGTGAAGGAGCCCGTTGTATTTTCGGGGGTATCCATCAAGCAATACACAAAATTGCCGGATCATCGCCCCCCGTTGCGACGAGACAAGCCTGTACGCATTTCTTTGCCTGACCTGCCTCCCCGGTTCCGATTCCCTGCTGAGGACAGGTCTTTCATTTTCATCCCCCGTGCTTTGCGGCCGAATCAACAACGGCTACGCGGCAAGCCGAGGTCAGGTTTGGGTTCCATCGGTGGCTTTTCGAGAAGGACAAGCGTTTTTGGAGGTAGCTTCTATGGCGGCAGCGCATATTCCCCCAGCATTGCTATGAGCCGACGTTCTTCGATCGCTATGGATATCGGCAGGGACTTCATAGTGTCGCCTTCTGGCTCTGCCATCTCTCGACCACCGCTTCCTCTCGACGCATCACGGCCTGTAGTCAGATTACCCCCGCAGAGCCGTCCGGAACAGCAGATGCCTGTTATAGATGGAGTGGTAGCAGAGCAGCCTCCCGACGGGATGCAGTCAACTATCAATGACATACCACAGCCACAAACTCACCCACTCCCGCAAAAGCCCATTCACCAGGAGAACCATGCCTATGCATCGGTTCCGATGCAACAGCCCAGACCTCAGAAGACTCTGTCTGTAGCTGATATCGAACCGCCCACGCTGCACCAGACTCTATCTCAACCCTACCAACAGGCCTTTCACCAGCAAGTTCCTGTTCAGGTATCTAACGGCTTAGGACAGGATGCCCATGCCCGTCACTCGTCATATGCCTCCCAGCACTCTACGGGCACGCCGCTATCACAGATTCCAGAGCGTGCCATCCACGCTGCTCCCTTCCAACCTCAACCAGCTCAGTATCCTCAGCAACCTTACTACCCACCTTACCAGATGAATCTTGCCCCGCAGGGCTACTACTATCCTCAACCTAACTATCCCAGTACAGTGGCTCCGTCCGCCGCTGCTCCTGCCTTTGTTCCGGGGGTGCAACAGGGTCAGCCCCAGAGCGAGCCTCCTGCCAGCCAACCAAGCGGGCAGACCCAATCGGGCTCGAACCTTGTTGCGCAAGAGATCAACGGCATGGTATACTATTTTGATGCTTCTCAGATTCAACCCATGACGAACTATCCGCCGTATCCGGCTCCACAAAATTTTCCGATGGCTGGCAATATGAATGGCATGGCTACTCCGAATCAAGAGGGCTACTACTATCCTCCGCCTGCGCCAGGAGTTGTTTATTACCCACAGTGAATGCTATCTGCTTTGAACTTCGGGCATCGACGTTGTTCATGACTTCCAACGCTTTTCTTACGACAGCGCCCCCCTGTCGCCCGTTCCGCCGAGGCACCAGTTCAGGTTCCACCCAGAACACCTGAGCATTACGAGCACGATCTGGCTAGTTCGCCTTGGTTCCTTCAGCTTATATGTTTGGATCACTGGGGAGGTGTTCTTGTCCGCGGCCTTTCGACCATGGATGTAAGGAAGGCCAGACAGATAGACAGACCTATGGTTTGGAGCATTAGCAGTCTTCTTGTGCTGTCGGCGTTAACCTTTCATCAGTTCGCGTGCGTTTTTTTCCCCTTCTTCTTTCCACTTCCATCTATTTGGAGGTCCATCTGCACTGGCGTTATGGGAGTTCCTACGATTGAATTCTTTCTCCTTTTTGGGTTTTCCACATGACACGGGCGAGAGGGAGAGAGAGGAAGAGAAGAGAAAAATCCGCGACGCCGCTGCTGGGATGGGGTTGGTCGTGCGGTACGCATTCGTTTTAGTGATGAAAGAAAAGGCAGGTGGCGAAAGGCCATTCGGGCCTGAGTTAGTTGGTGGGAAGTTGGGAAGTTTTTTCGTTGGGGCGAGGGGGGAGAAGAGAAGAGGAGAGAAGAGCTGTTTGATGGAAGTTGTGTGCTAGGGGAGAGGACCATCAGAGTGCGGCGTGGGAGTGGGAGGTAGAGAGAGAGAGAGAGAAAGAGAGATGTCTGTCTTGGTGGTGGCTTGTTGTTGTCGAGGAAGTAAGAAGTAAGAAGTAAGGAACCTAAGATATTCATCCACCACCTTGGGTCCCCGTGGCTTTCCACCCTGCTCGTTCTGCATTCTGATGTGACGGATTGCTGTGAAATGTCTTAAAGAAGCTCTAACTACGTAACTGACTTACACGTACAGTCACTTATCCTTTAACAAGATTCGGCTCAGTATAGTGATACCCCTACAAGCGAGTTCTTCTTCATCTCACACGGCTTGCCGGTACATATAGTCTAGTCTCGTCTAGTCTCGACACTGATGATCAGAGAGAGTATAGGCAGTGCCACCACCTAAATACTAGGCCGAGGATACCTACGGCAAGTAACCGTAACAGTAACACTGCAGTGATTACGTGGTGACTTTTCTTCTTCTTTCGTGTCATGCAAAGCGGCACATTCAGGCTATTACGCGGGCTACATAAGTAGGAGGGAGCAGTCTAGATTAGGTGCTTACCTGCCTGCGCCATTGTCCTACCAATGCAAGTAGAAAAAGCCCCTTTCCCATCTTGTCTGTCATCTTCTATCTATCTAACTACCCCCCCCCCCTCATTTAGATGCTTTGTCTTCCCGACAACTGACTAGGCCTGCTTCACTCAAACAACTCTATTTTCTGTTATCTTACCCTCACACCCCCTATATCTGTTTAACTTAACGTGTCAGAGATGAGATGGTAGGTAGTCCTAGATGAACTCCGGATAATCAGTAATCAGGGGCGACAGAAATACATGGTCACAGGTAATAAGTTTTCATATAGTACAGGTATATCATGGCTTGCAAGCTGGATATCCCATCGACTTTGCACATATCATTTCGTCATGAACTCCTTCCTAAGAGATTTACTCGTTTGAATCTAACTATCACATCGACTAGGTGATGAAGGTGAGTACAATAAGGTAGGGAAGAGTGAGATGTGAATTCCAATCTTCGTAAGCGTACAGTATAGGAGATAACACCAGCACTGACTAGGTAAAGGCGATCAATTCCAGACTTCAAGGCAGTGCTGTCCTGCTCTACTATCCCAACGGAACTTCCATTACACGCAAGCTAACAAACTTCCAGCTTATACCGTTCAAACCCTTTGGCTTCAAGCAGATGTTCCAGGCTTATTACAACTCGCGGATCAGGGAGTTACTGTAGACCTTCTCGCCCTGGCTGGCCGATGTGTCGGGTAGCACGAGGTTCTGGGTCTTCTCGATCTTCGGAACAGCGCCAAATCGCGTGTTGCCTTGATCCCAGATCTGTTTATAGACGGGATTAGTTCATCAAATCTCTAAATAAATGTGTCGCCATCCATGACGATGCAAGAGGTGATAAACTTGGGGATATAGGGTCACAAGAAACAGGTTTACATACGGCATAGATGCTCTTGAGGACGACATCGCCGAGGATGTCAAAAGTCATGTCTCCTCGGCTCTGGACGCCTCCGTACCAACTGCCACCCTCGACCGGAGCGAAGATTAAATCCTCCTTCTGAATCACGAAGTCCTTGCCACCAATGTCAATTTTGAATTCTGGTAGCTCGTCCAAGGTGACGGTGCTGGGGATGATGTACCCCTGGTTGGATTCGTCATACGTCGCTCCCGGAATTTTGGCGTAGAGGGCGTCGACAACGTCATCCGACATGAGTGCCAGGGTGGTGCCGGTATCCATAATAGCAGTATTTCCCGATTGCGTCGTCTTCTTACCGTTGATCGAGTAGGATTCGGATGTCACAGACCAAAAGCCTTCGGAGTTGTCGATCTTGGTCCAGTGGATATCCTCGCCGAGCGACTTGAGCAGATCCTGGTCGATGTAGCCGAATGACAAGAACGACTCCTTGCCCGCGTCACGGTCGCTGTAAAATGCCGTGGTGAAGAGTTCCGACTCCTTCGGGATGTCCTGCTGCTTGATCATGTTCTCGACCGGCGTCGCTTGCGGATCCGGTTTTCCATGGTCCGAGACCGTGTTGATCTTGCTAAAGGCCAGACCGAGCAGGCCATCACCGGTCTGCTCGGTAAATTGAGTAGAGAGCTTCGATGCAGTCTCAATGACTTGCTTCTCGACGGAGAGACCACCGACGACAAGGGTGTCAGTGCCCACTTCGCCCGAGGCTGTCGAGCCATCTCCATACTACATCATGTCCTCCCGTCAGCAATGGCACCCATGAAGCAGACCTCAGACACTTACCTGTATCTTCCACGTCTTTCCCGGAAGTCGCTTGTAAGTGCTTGACTTAGATGGGTCAAAGAGGTTGTGGTTCGTGGACCCATGCTTCTTCTGGGCCGGGGACATGGTCTGCAGAGGGTCAGCTCATCCAAACGTCAAGCCCTGGAGGTCGATATGAGTATGCTTACCCAAGTATCAGACGAGCCGGTATCCGGGTCAAGCAACAGAGTCTGAGGAGGTGTGCCAATGGACACTTTGATCAGGTACATGGAGTCATTCTGCTGGTCTTCGGCAGTGACCTCACCCTTCTGGGTAGTACCCGCTTCGTCCTTGCCGAGCTTCTTGTAGAGGCGCCGGCCCGAAGTGCTGCGGACGCCAAAGGCAGCCTTGACCTTCGTAGGGATTCCCCCGGTCTCCTCGGGATCCTCAGCAAAGTGGTAAGGACCGGGCTTCGTGGGCTGGAAGCCGAATCTGTTCAGGAGGTAGACATAGGACTTGGTACCATGGCGCTGGTAGTTCTTGTTGTGGATGACCTTGACCTTCTGGAGGCCAAGCTTCTCCCTGTGCTTGTTCTGAGCGAATAGAATAGTGTCCATGATGGATGATCGACCACTGGATAGTTGCTGGCGTTGTTGGGTTCTCAGGAGTTCGTGCTAGGGGTAGGAATCTACACACTGAGGGTATACGCACTAAAGGGGTGATGTGTTCTCTCACAGGACTGCGAATATTGAACAAATGATAGATAATAGTTATTGGAATGTGGATGCCCAGGTGTATTAGTGTTGGGAGGTGGGAGGTGGGATATGGTGAAGAGAGAAACTGGAGGTGGAAAAGTGCTGAGGAGAGATGCCGCTTTTAAGTCCGGCTTTGCAGTCTGGACTCTGTTGGGGCCTGACGCGTTTGAAGTTGTGCAGTGCCATGGTATGGAAGGGTGGAAGGTGTGACGGAGCATCGATGGTATCATGTGTTCGAATGTGTGCAAGTGTGTCCAGGTGTGTTCAACCAAGGCAACCGCCACTGACCGACCACCGCCCACCCCGTGAAGGTGTGTACGTGATGCCGGGTATGAGTTCAACGACAGGGGCAACCAAGGCACTAGTATTTAGTACAGGGGTACCTGCCTTGTAGTTGCTATCCGACGTCGTCCAACCACAGACGCACTTGCCTACTTACTGAAGTAGTCAGCGACTCCTGATCCACCCCTAAGACACATGGTGTTTAGGAGATCATGTTTCCCATTCGTGTTTTCCATCATCGACATGAGGCCTGCTTTCGTACATACCTACATACCTACACACCTGTCTAGGTATGTCACCAAGACGTCAACACCAATGACGTGTATGCTCGTTGTCGGAGAATATCAATACAGTCCAGGTTATACTTGAAACGTCAAGATCGAGGCTGTAATACACAGCCCCTAACCCCCCACGCACAAAGTACGACTTCCTTTCCTACCCGCTCTCGACGAGATCTCCTGAGGAGTAACCGACAACATAAGTCTGAACCGACTCGTGTGAGTTGACTATAGACATTCTCTGTCGTGTTATCTGTAATGATGTAACGAACGGTCCTACAACGGTTTATATCGGCGTTACACTTAATCACTGGGAAGTCCTTCTAAATAGGTATCATGGACTGGTAATGGATAGGTATACATTTCCCGAGAGATATACAATCTTGAACCCGCGCACCCAACCCTGGTGGCCAGCTACTTCCAGCCAGCCATGTTGTCATAATCAAGCTTTCGCTTAGTGTAGGTGCTATATTTATGTTGCAATATATCTCGCTAGCCCCCGAACAAGCTCCCACTACGTAGCATCGTATGCAAACCAACTACCACTAGTAGATAAGCAACCCGCATATGTGCACCACTACGCAAACAAAACACCCTTGCCCTCGTCTATTCCCGCTACCGGCTAACCAAGCCCAGAGAGCACTGCAGAGATGTCTATCCTACGATGTGACCTTCATACGTAGTCGATGTTGAGCCTGTTTATAATCATACATTCTCTTTCCTCACTGCTTTGATATGGTCCACTGCAAAACATGTACACAATCAGTCCCGTAAAGATGGGTCAGCTCTCGGACCTTATTCTAGAAAGAGAATCTGCACCCGGTCCTTCGATACTAGAACTGTTATGCCATCAAAGTGATGAGCTCTAGCGTCATGGTGTGTGGAGGACTGAGCAGGAACAAGATATGGCGGGGTGCCGGGTCTGCCGGGGTAGCATGTTCTTCGAGGCGATCCGATGCCTTTACATACTTATGATAGTATATAAAGGAGCAGGACGACATGCCTGGGAACGTATTGCAAGTGCACACAATACATAAAGGTACCGGATAGATATTGAACTGGTTGGGAGGCCCAAAAAAAAACTTGTATTATCTTGGTTCGAATACGCGACCTTTGAAAGATAAGAAGAGCAAAAAACAAGGACACGCTCGGCGCCTGAAGTTCAGACGTAAAACCGTACACGTGCCTTGTGAACGGTGTACCACGGGGCTGTACCACTGGGCCAACCGGTTTGAAGATCTGGTTCTTTTTTACACTGATAAGGCCACCTACCCAGTTGCCTCCCAAGGCTCCAAACGATCCGATAGCTCAAGCACTTTGAGGTTGACAGCTCTTGAATAAGCAGCTATTCCTTTACGCACCCAGTTTCACTCTGCCAAACAGGAACCCGCGAACTCCGTTGCTTAACCAACATTCTTCTCCATCTGCTAAAGAGCTAGCTGTGATGTTCTGCTCCGTGACAAGATGGCTGTTTGTGTTAACTTTCTTGCCGAGGGTATACAGAGCCGAGGAAAAAGGTCTCACATACTTCTCTAACGCCCATCTCCTTGTAGTGCCATCATTACCGCCACTTCCCTGGCCACTACCGTACGCCGGAGGAACGACCGGAGTCACCCACTTCCCGTCTCGCCAAAAGTAGCAGGTCGTCAAGCTGCCTTCCATTACTAAGCCACCGTCGTCATTGACTAGCAAGACCTCCTTGAGGTCGGCGAGCGCGAGCCGGCCCCGAGCACGCGCCCCGTCGTACATGTCCCGGCGCGTCGTCTTGTAATGGGTGAACTCCGACTTTGTGGTCGGCTGGGTATCCACAAGAACCTCATACTCGGGGGACTTCGATGGGGCTTTCCTCGCCGCCGCCCCACGCGCCTCCGTCTGAGTGGAGACTTCTTCGCCCGGGCTTGGCAAGAATGGCGGAAACAAGTTATACAGGGGCACGTTGGGTGTCGGGGATTTCATATGGCTCAATGTCCCGTCCTGGCTGAGCTCGACTTTGACGCGGTGCGGCATCTCGCCGACGTCACGAACAGCGTTAGCCAGGAACACCTCGAGCCTCTTCAGGCCTTCATCACCCGCTATGGCATTAATCGCATCGGTCCAGCCCCAGTAAGTAGCCGCTCTGAGCAGACGATCCCGGTGGAGGTCCAGCATATAAAACGCCGAAGGATCTTGGTTCCAGCCAGCATTGGTGAAACCTTCTCCGGGCACTCTCACAAGCGCTGGGTCATAGCGGAGCGAAGTGAATAACTTGAAGTCCCCCATTCTTGTCTGGAGGCCGGGTGTGCTTTTGGTAGGTTAGTCTCCGCTGACCACATCTTCAGATCTTGATACACGTAGGAGACTATTGATAGACCTATGACTGCTATTTCAAAGTACGTCGTGTTGGTAGGGTGGACCAATAGGAAGTCCGGGTTAGGCAGATTATGGACTGCGCATACCTACTACTCCTGAAACGTACGTCTTCGTGCGCTTGAGTAGGCCTTAGGTAGAAGGAACACCACAGGCAGAACACAATACTCCGTATCACCAAAGGGCATGCAAGTAGGCAGAGGCAGAACATGAAGTCAGCATTGGACTACATACCTAACCTAGTACCTTGCACTAGGAGCGCAATACGAAGCCCTAGTGTTCGACGGTGTTCGATGGTGTTCAATGGTGCTTGTGGTGCTTGTGGTGCTTGTGATGCTTGTGATGCTTGTAAGTGATGCTTATACTCTTTCATGACGTGGAATTGAGAAAGTCCACAAATTCCGCACATGCATTAATGTTATTGTGTCGTCCCCACATATCCGAGCGGCTACGAGGTACTACCTTAGGTACGTACTAGGTGGTTAGTAAAGTCTGCGGTAGGAACTAGTCAAATAGTGACTGAGTTGCTGGGCTCGTTGGTTTGTAAACAAACCCGCCTGTTCGCCTGGCGCCGATGAGTGATGGAATTTGCAGGTGATGGGTGCCCGTGATGAGCTGGCAGGCTGGCAACCTGAGCCGGGCCTGAAGGGTTGGCCTCTCGCATCCGGCATCCGGTGGCATGGAAATCCGGTGGCATGGAATTGACGACATCGCGTGGTCCGAGCTTCATCGCTACGTAATGTTTCCAGGGCATCGAGGCCGCTGTGGGTGCTGTGGCCCTGTGGGTGCTGTGGGCGTCAAGGTGTCGGGTCTGGCTGGGCATGCTGGGCCATGCAGTGCCAGCCGTGCAGTGCCAGCCACTGCCCGATGCCCAAGGCTATAGCCCGAGGTTAGTGAGTCGATGTAGGTACCTTCCTCAGGTATGATAAGATACCAATGGTTCTAGGCAGTAGATAATCAGTATGTACGTAGTATTTTAGTTGCACAGAGTGGACAACCTGTGGGCAAGTGGGCAAGTGCAGGTGGGCAGCAACTGGGCGATTCGGGCCAAGGCGGATCGTAAAGCTCCAGTTATACCTGCCTAGCAGTACCTAATCAACTTAATTTTTTCGCGTGTAGCTTCAACCACCACCGTCACCACCACCTGCCCCCCCAGCACATCCCCCATCACCAACACCACAACCACCACCACCACCACCACAACCACCTCCCGAGCCAGACCGGACAAGACCTCGACCAGAACAAACCCCGACCGAGGAAGCCCAGAGCCCGCAACTACCAGTCCATCTCCGGTGCCGTCCCCTTCGACTGTTCCCCTCTTTCCTCACTGTTACATCAAGCCAAGATACAGAGTATCCCGAACATGTCTGGTGCCAACGCTGCCCCGCCCCGAGTACCTCCGCCCAGGTCCGTCGCCGTGCCGATAGAAAACCATTCGGTATGGGATCGCATCACCAATTGGGCTTCGGAGAACAAAGCGATTGTATATACCATTGCTGGCGTAGCTGTTGTGGCCACGGGCGCCGGTGTAGTATACTACCTAAACGACTCTGTAAGTGTCATGCCATGCACTTCACCGCTCCCTCGCTATTCGTTTCCGCATTCCTACATTTCTGCATTTCTGCATTTCTGCTGCGGCCCAGGTCAGGTCGCTGTGTAGTTGTGACCGTGGCTAATATGCTGTCTGCCCGACGAATCCCAGCAGTCCAAGACACCCGCACAACCCAAACTTAGTAAGAAGGAGCGGAGAAAACGGAAAGAGGCAGAGCGCCTTGCAGACCCCGAGAAGGCCGCTACGTCACCACCAACAGATTCCAAACAGAAAGCCGCGACAGTGGACAGTGCCGACGAACTTCCCGAGATCACTGAGGACACCGTCGCCACCTTTTCTGACGAGCAACGCAAGGGATACGCCCTGCAGCTCAAGAACTCGGGAAACAAGGCTTATGGCAGCAAAGACTACAACCGTGCTATCGACCTCTACTCCAAAGCCATCCTCTGCAAGCCCGACCCTATCTTCTTCTCGAACCGGGCCGCTTGCTTCAATGCTCTCGGCACCTGGGACAAGGTCGTCGAAGACACCTCCGCCGCCATAAACCTGGACCCTCTCTACGTGAAGGCCCTGAACCGAAGGGCCAATGCCTACGAGCATCTCACCCAGTTCAGCGATGCCCTCCTCGACTTCACTGCCAGCTGCATCATTGACGAGTTCAAGAATGAAGCGAGCGCTGCGTCTGTGGAGAGATTGCTGAAGAAGGTCGCGGAACAGAAGGCCGAGGATATCTTGAAGTCTAAGGATCCTAGCAAACTGCCGAGCCCGACGTTCGTCTCCAACTACATCCAGAGTTTCCGTGTGAAGCCGCGGCCGGAAGGACTAGAGGACGACGATGAATTCGAGCTAGATACAGGCAAGGGACAGTTGCAATTTGGTCTTCAGGCAATGGAGAAAAAGACGCACGAAGGCTATGAGGAGGCCGCGAACGCTTTCGAGAAGGCACTGGAGCTTGGCGACTTGGACGAGTACGAAGCACTGGCTTACAACCTGCGAGGTACTTTCCGGTGTTTGCGGGGCTCTCAGGAGTTGGCTCTGCTGGACATGGATAAGAGCATCGAGCTCGACCCGTCTATGACCCAGAGCTACGTCAAGCGAGCAAGCATGCATTTGGAAATGGGTAAGATATGACGGAGCTTGGATTGGAACATAGGAAAAATTAGGGACTAATCATGTCATAGGCGCTCGCGACAAGGCTGCCGAAGATCTGGAGAAGGCGGTACAGCAAAACGACCGGGATCCCGATATTTACTACCACCGCGCCCAACTACACTTCATCCACGGCGAATTCCAAGACGCAGCCAAGGACTACCAGAAGTCCATCGATCTCGACAACACTTTCATCTTCTCGCATATCCAGCTTGGCGTAACGCAGTACAAGATGGGCTCGATAGCCTCATCTATGGCCACCTTCCGCCGATGTATTAAGAACTTCGACAAGGTGCCGGATGTATATAACTACTACGGCGAGCTTCTCCTCGACCAGGGCAAGTTCGACGAAGCCATCCAGAAGTTCGATACGGCGATGGAGATGGAGAAGCAGACGAAGCCCACGGCTATGAATGTTCTGCCTTTGATCAACAAGGCCCTAGCCCTCTTCCAGCAGAGGAACGAATTCACCGAGGCCGAGAAGCTCTGCGATGCCGCTTTGATTAGTACGTTGTGTCCTGCTAGCTACCAGATATCCTTCCCTATCTAGTCTCTAACCCAACCGCGTGTAGTTGATCCCGAATGCGACATTGCCGTAGCTACGATGGCGCAGCTCCTGCTGCAGCAAGGCAAGGTCACCGATGCACTCAGCTATTTCGAGCGAGCCGCCGAGCTGGCTAGAACACCCGGAGAGATCGTTAACGCACTATCTTACGCGGAGGCCACTCGGACACAGCTGCAAGTACAGGAGAAGTACCCGCAACTAGCAGCCAAGCTGCAGGGCATGGGTGCTGGCGCGTTCCCCGGCGGGCGCTAAGCACACCTCTTCTGGTCTGGCTCATGATGGGGATGATGATCTATCTTTACGTCGGTGTATGTGTGATGTTTCCACCAAGGAACTTGGTTGTATATTACATACGCAGCTCGGCGGATGGTTCGACATGGGAAGTTACTAATACTTCTTATTATTGATTGGCCCTCTCTCCTCATAGGGCATCCATACGGGGAAAAGGAAAAGTATCCGCTTCCCCTTTCTTAGAATCCGACGACGGCGGGGAAGTTGATAATCTGCTGGCTGGACCGTCTTTGTCCCTGGCGGATGTGCGAATTTTAGTCTTGACTACGAGGGATAAAAAAACATGTTGATTAGGGGATGGATGGGTGGGTGGGTGGTTTGGGAGGGGACGGGGATAGGGGGGAATAATTGCGATTGCATGGTTCCGATTGGCGAGAGAAAGAGAGCAAGAGGGAGAAAGAAAGAGAGAGCAGAGATAGGGACGGAGAGGAGAATAGGGAGGTCCGATCTTCCCCAAAAAGAAAAAAGAAAAAGAGCTGTACCTACGACCCTGTACATACTTAATGCTTTTTTTGCTCTTCTGTCCTCCCTCTCTTCCTTCTTATCCTTTTCTTCTTCTACTTCCTTTTCGGCACGTTGGGTTACGTACATCGCAGTCGTGTTGTGTATGTGTACGCGTATGTGTATAGGTATTGTATGTGTAATGTGTAGGTATGCCTGTCTACGGATTTTGTAAGAGTAACGACACGATAATCTAATCCAAAACTCCCTCCTCCTGAGTATTTAGTATATGCATACATTATTTGTCCATCGGTCCGCGATCCGGCCCTTTTCTGGCATTGTGAAGAAGACATGAGCCAGCCAGCCCGTCACAGATCTAGTTCGAGCAGATAGGGGCAGATGTTTGTATCAGCGAGGCTTATATGCATCCATTTTTATGGCTACCTGAAAGAAGCTGGAAATTGGCCTGAGGTCAAGCCGCAGTGTTTTGCAATCTGAGTGAATATATTCTGCATCCTACTCGATAGGGGCTAGACTAGTGACCTCTCACACGATCGGATTGTCAACGGAATGTTAGTATATCGAGACAATTGATAGCCTACAAACATATGCTTACGATACCGAGAGCCCTACAACAACATCGCCAGGTTGTTTAGCGTGCGTGGCAAGCTAAAATAAGGACCTTGGATCGAGAACTTACGTCGTTGTCCTCCACACGACAGACCTCGTGTCCTGAAGAGTAGGACGTACTTACCACGGCCATGGCCACAGCTACGACAGTATTTATGACGACAAGAA
Source organism: Diatrype stigma (assembly GCA_022225965.2). Lineage (NCBI taxonomy): Eukaryota > Fungi > Ascomycota > Sordariomycetes > Xylariales > Diatrypaceae > Diatrype > Diatrype stigma. The sequence continues at coordinate 238,532 of JAKJXP020000057.1, forward strand.
CAACGACCACCAGCAGCAGCAGGTCTACATATCGTCGTCGGCGCCCGGGGCCGTCTGCCTAGGTAATGAAAGCCTTCCGCCTTTACTACCTCCTACAGGCAGCCCGGGAACTTGGACGGGGTTTCGAGGCCAGGGGAATGTGCTGAAAGGACGGGACATCCGGCCCTACATCCACACCTTTCCGGGCCCTCATCCAAGAGAGTTTCTTCGCCAGGGGGGTCAGTGAGAGAACATCTTTAGTAATGTAAGAAATGAGGCTTCTGCTGCGTCAGAAGCACCATGGCAAAGCCGGACGAGCCTATTATCCTTCTTTAGGTTTGGTTAGACATACTGTCGATTTGGAACAAGGAACAGGGGGGGGGGGGGGGCAGAGGAGGGCTTGCTGATTATCGTGATGATCACATGAGAATGGGAATGGACGGATTGTACAGCAGCGGCCTAACCTAGCAACCGAATTGTATAGACGTGGTGTGGGCAGGTAGGTCTGGGAAGAAAGCGTTTTTATATCTAGCTACCTAGTCTAGCTCTCGAAGCTTGGGTAGCCCCTTTTTGACCAAGTGCAGGTGAGGCTCCGCACCAAACCCCCTTACTGAGAACACAAAACACAAAACACAAACACCACAACTCGACCCCCTTGCCTACTCACAGTCTTTTTCCGGTAGCCAGCGTAAATGCATACAAGTCTTGCGTATCGACCACAATCGGGTAAAAGTATGGATTATCTCATCCAGAGGCTCTTGGTCAATGAATATACCAAACTATCGGATCGTATATACGTACTGTGTACACAGACAAAATAGTAATAAATAGGAGGCGAGTCTCGTAACACCCATTGTCAGATTGGTGTATCGGTTGGCACATCAGAGCTTCTTCCCCCCCTCCCCCATAAACGTTTCGCCACTCTTTCACTCTTTGTACATCACTTCTGCTGGAAGGACTTCCCGCCCAGTTCATCCGTGGTGATGCGAAAATATTAACTAAAAAAAGGGGTTTTAGATGATTGTTCTCCTGCTCCAAGAAATGCCGAGACAAAAGGAATATCCTAGAAAAAAGGGGGGTGAGCGGGGTAGCATTATAACTCCCCGTCTCGCTTGCTGCTCCAACTACACCGAAGCGAAGAAAGAACCTATAGACCCATAGACCCCCGAGCCAAGTCAAATTACGTGATGCGTTTGTGCGTGAGAGAAGAACGGGGGATACATATATGTCTGATCTGATGCTTTTTGCTAGGTAAACAAGCAGCGAGCGACAACATACCCCCTATTGAGATGCTATGATATGACCTCCTATCTTCCTCCCCCCCTTTGCACAACCGATGCCGTACCTAGCTAGAACCCAATCACCCAAACAAACAAACCCGTGTTCGAAAACCGTCTGTCTGCTCCACAGGTAGAGTACCCGATCCGATGACATCGGCGGCCGAAGACTAACTAATATAATGGCGGAGTCCGGCTACGCATTTATTTCATGGATGGGAAATAATCGAAGACCAAGGCGGGGAAAAAAGGATACGACATTCCCCTTCCCAACGTTCCCCAGTCCACAATAGGTGCATGTGCATGCCGAAAACCCCCCTTTGATACGGACCGGGACTCCTTTGCGGGAACTCGTTCGGGACACATCGGGGGGCCTATACATAGGCAGGACACTTCCCCTGGTTTTAATCAATCGTCCCTCTCGCTTCTCAGGTCACAATTTCTTTTTCTCTCTTCGTGCTCTCCATACAACGCTGCGGAGGGACGCATGGCAAATTCCCGCATCATGCCTGCCTGCCCTGTATTTCGCATCCCTTCTTGCTTGCTTGCTCGCTTGCTTGACCCTGTAAAAGGATAATAGCTACATTTCAGCACTAAGGTAGCAGCAATACGATCGTTCTCGGAAGCCGGACTGGTGATGGTGATAGTGCTGGTGGTGGTGGCGGTGGTTGGCCTCGGCCGGGCCATTCGTTATCGTGATTCACATCGTCATTTGTCATTACCATCATTATTTTTTCACTTCTACTAAGCCACCACCTACCTATATCGCCCCCGCTCCGCTCTTCCCGTTCACGGCATCAGTTGTAGTGGCAGCGGTTGAGATAGAGGTCGAGGTCGAGGTCGTTTTGGCGGGAGCGGGAGCGAGAGCGGTGATGGGGACTCCGTTAGCAGGCGAGACGCTCCGGATCCCGGCGACATCGTCGCCGCCCCTTGAGATGCTGCTCCTGCCGCTGTTGGGGGTGACGCTGCCGATGCTGCCGCGACTACCGCCGCCGATGCTGCTTGCACCGCCGCCGCCACCGCCGCTGGTGATGGAGGCGGCAGCTGACGCCTCGAGGCTCATCCTGCTCATCTGGCTCGCCATGCTGAGCCCCGTTCCCTTCCTCGTCTGGAGCGCCTTGGAATACCGCTGCTTTTTCTTATCGCTCACTTCACTGCCGCTGCGACCACTACGACCGCTACCGACTACGATGGTGGGGTTGGCAGTGGTGGTGGTGGTGGTGGTGGCCGTGCCGTCCTCCGCTACCTCGAGACCCAACACCTCCAACAGTTCGGGGACCTCGGCGTGGTCGCGGGTGGTCTTCATGCGGTGACACCACGTGACTCGCTTCGGCTCTATCTTCTCGTCTTCCGCGTTACCAATAGGTGCGTCGTCGCGATGTTGTGGCTGTTCCTGCTGCTGCTGCTGCTGCTTTCGCTGTTGCTGATGGTCGTCACCCAGCAGCGCCCTCCTATCCTCAGCCACATCGTCAACGACAGGCGTCGCGATGGGCGGCTCGAGGGACAGGGTAGCGGGCTCGAAGAGGAACTCGCCGCCGACCTGGCGCTGGTCGCCCATCTTGGTGGCGAGGCCGGAGCGGACCTGGCGGAGGCCCTGGACGACGCTGGAGGCGACGAGCTTGGCGAATGAGGTGCCCCCCAGGTAGGCGGGCTTCTGGCCCATGCGCAGCGTCGACAGCATGCCCAGCTCGGCGTACAGCCGCCGCGTCGGGTCCGTGTACACGGGGAACGGGCAGCCCGTCTCCCGCACGTAGGGCGCGATCAGCTCCGGCGCCCCGCACCCCACCACCGCGATGAAGGTGCTCACCGGCAGCTGCAGGAGCGCGTCGGGCGTGATGGCCGCCGAGAGGATGCGCAGGTATTCTTGGCAGTTCTGATTTGGTTGCCCCCCTTCCGAGTTAGCGGGAGACATCACAGGCGAGTGAGTTCCTTCTCAAGCAGAAGATATATATATATATATATGGCTGCTGATCATGATGGTGAAAAACTTACACCACAGAAGAAATGGCGGACGAAGATGACCATGACCCGCCGCGCGACGTTGTGGCCGGCGTACAGGCTCTTGAAGGTGTGGGACTTGCCGTCGGCATCCAGGACGGTGTACGACTCGATCTTCCGCAGGGTCTCGAGGGAGGGCAGCTCGTTGTTCGTCTCCACCTCGCCCTGGAAGTCCGGGGGAGGGAGACCGCAGGCGGAGAAGGAGTCGTTGTTGTTGTTGCTGGCGGCAACAGTGGAAGAAGCAGAAGGGGTGAGTGACAAGGTCGAGGGCTTCTCTCCTAGCGTTGGTCCTCCTCCGCCCCCTCGACTACTCATGCTAGTTTCCGAGGAGTGGGCGGGGCCCGACGGGGGCGGTGGTGGCGTCGGGGTAGCTGTCGTCGTCGGGGCGGGATCTTGCTCGGCGATGACGGCGGCGGCGGCGGGTTTACTGTTAGTTGAGGCATCGGATTTCTTTTTCCTCCCGTCTGTTAAGGCACGGCGCAGAGGGTTTTGCTGCCCCTTTCCTGTGACAGGACCCGACTGGGTGTCATTTTGTATTCTAGGCGCTATAGCTTTACGGGGAATAGAGTTCCTTTTCGCAGAAGATGCGTTGTTGGCACCCGCCCCGGACATGTTTGCAACCTTAGGGTTGGGCGGTTGGTAGTGGGGGGGAGCAGATATGGACTTGGCAGTTTTGTAGATACGAATAGTTCACTTGGGGTGAGAATAGTGAGTGTGAAGTGAGAGTGGGAGTGGGAGTGAGAGTGAGAGTGACTGAAGCAGGAATGGGGGTCAAGTGGCTCCTTAATAAGTGGTGAGTGTGGGAATACCATCTACCACAATGCAGCAACAGACGATTGGAGAGCCCCAGGCGTGTGTAGCTGGATAGCTGTCCAATGTCACACTGGCTATTTGGTTTCACGAAAGCAACTCAAGTTTCTACCTATTCGCTAGTGAACCGGCTGTGAAAAAGAACAAAGAACAGTGGAAGTGTAAAAGTTTCTGAAGTCTGAAAGAGATGGTTATAACTACCTGGTAGCTTAGTGAGGGAGAAAGAGACGAAGAAGAAGAAAAAGAAAGGGAAGAAGTAGAAGAGAAGCTCCAGACCTAACGGAGCAGTTTTACTGGACTTCCCTAACCACTAACCACCTACTTCGTATGTGGTTTAGGGAGCCTGGGAGCCTGAGAGCCAGTCATGTGAGAATATCTGCATACCTACATACCTACATACCTACATACATGCCTACATACCTACCAATGCAGGTGTGCATTGCATTGGCCTTGCATGATGCCTACATGGTACATGATACAATACATGACACGACACGACGGAAGCTGGCGCAATGAGGCGCCTTGACGATGCTGACTATGTATGTAGTTATGTATAATGTATTAATCATTACATAGTACACTATGTAGTTACTTCGTACTTATTATCTTACTATAACTCACTCTACATAGTAAAGTACGCATTCTCTTATTAGTTATGGTGGAATCATGGTGGGAATGCCTAATTGCACATCCCGAACATCCCACTACAGCTCCATGGCTGAAACGTCAATAGGCCGCACTTAGCGCTTTGCTAGCCTGCATGGAGCCTGGCCTGGCACGCTGGTGGCAGCCCTGGCCGATCCACGGGGCAGGGGGGCTGGACTGGCCCCTGTGCCATGGCGGGGTTCTGCTTGCAAGGGTACGAAGGAGCCTATAGTCAGTACCGGTAGTACCTACATACTGCACATACGAAGTGGCAGCGCAGCGGCAGTGGCAGTGGCAGTGGCTCGTATGGGCTTCCGCATTGGGGGTCTCACAGCTGGATTCATCCCACTTGAGTCGGCATATTCGGCATGGGTAGGTAGGTCAAGTAAGTATTCAGGGATAAGCTCCGATATCTTCAACAGGTATGTGTGCTTCTAGAAGTATGACTACTAGGTACGGACAGTGGCTATTTCTGCGAAGAGTTCCGATTAGTCTTAGGCGTAGCCTATGAACAGCATATTGTCATCACGTCACACAAGGAAAGGGGCAAGGGGCAGAAGAAGTGCGTAAGTGAGTAAGTTTTTTTTTTTTTTTTGGTAAACGAGTGTGGATTAGCGAGCGACATCTACTTGCTATCAATCTAACTACAACGCAATTTTTTCTGTGTTCTGACCTGCAAGAAGACCACCGCCGTTCGGTTGAACAGTCCGACCAGGGGGTAGGGGGCTTAGGGGGTCTTCCAAAGCCAACGACGGCTCCGCAGGCCAGGTCATGATGCCCACCAAAACGGGATCTATGAAGTAGTTTGGGGACCGACGCTGGACGCGGCTGGAAATGGTAGCATGGCCACCTGGGCAGTTGGTCCCATCCATCTACCTGCTTAGTAGGTAAGTGATAAGTAGGCATGAAGTGTGGTGGCAACCGCCAGGCTGCCAATGCGTCCCGACTTTCTCGCCTGGCACCATCGTCTCCTATATTCCGCCTAACAAATTTCACGACGAAGTATAATTTCTCCAAGAGCTCAGCGTTTGCAACCTCTGTACCCGAGGTGGGACTGGGCGTTATGCAGGTAGCGAAGACCTGGGCTGGTCCAACCAACGGCCGGAGCCATTGCTAACTAACACACTCGGGGTCACCTGGAGAAGGCAACATGGGTTTGAGATGTGCAGGCATCGGCCGGCCCAAGATCGTAAGCCTATTCCGAGGCGAGACTTCCAGTGGAGTTGTCTCGGCGTTCAGGGTCCCAACAGGGGAAACGACCATATGGATCTGTACTAGGACGAAGCTGTGCTTTGCCGAAAAGAGGGTTGACAGCACTTTGGTCTGTCGTGTAGGCCTGACGAATCAATCGAACCCGCTACCAAGCTGACTAGCAAAGGCAGTGCTGACACTCTTTTCGTCGTCGTCATATCGGCGTCCGTAACCATTGGCGTATCCCGGGCGAGCGGAGTTTTCCACAAATTGCTTTAGGCGATCACTCTGGGTGTAGGACGTAGGCCGAGCACGGAGGGCATCTTGTAGTCCAGCACCGAGACTGGCGCCGCCCTGGCCGACCCCCTTTCCTCCGATGACGCTAGAGGTGCCGTCAGTAAATTCCGAGGTGGCGACACTCTCCCCGGCGATACTCTCGGTGCCGCGAGCTTGTCTCTTGCCCCCTACCCGGCTACCAGGGGCGGGGTTAAAGCCAGGAAGGCCTGGCCATTGTTCCGGGTTGAAACTGGAGAACATCTGTGGAAAGGCAGTGTTTCCCAGACCGCCTCCGCCGAGTGAAGAGCTATGAAGACTCGAAGCATCATCCGGAATGAAGGACATCATAGAATTGGCATCAAAGTCTTGGTTGAAAGAATGGCCATTGGAAGCAGCAGGGCGCCCATTCGGGTATCCACCAGAGACGTAAGATGTCTGCTGAGGTCGTTGGCGGAAAGTATTCTTGGGCTTGCTGAACTGAAGTAGCGAAGTTTGCAGATTAGTTAGCGGACCCTCGACTAAGCACTTGCGCTCCTTGAAGTGAACAAGGAGGTGATGCCAGAGATCGTGCTTGGCCAGGATCTTGGGGTTTCCGATAATGACTAGCCCGTATTTCGCACGGGTCAGGCCGACGTTCAGTCGACGTGGGTCGGAAAGGAACCCAATGCCCTGGTTGTCGTTGGATCGAACACAAGACAGAACGATAAAATCCTTCTCGCGGCCTTGGAAAGCATCCACTGATGCAACTTCAACCTCCTTGTACGTCTCCTTCTTGAAGGTACCTGTATTCTGCATCGTATTCACGATATAGCTTCGTTGTCCTTCGTACGGGGTAATAACGCCGATGTCACCAGGACGAACGCCAGCTTTGAAGAAACGAGTCACAACCTTTTCAACGTTGGAAGCTTCTGTGCGGTTGAGGTAGGAAGTGCCGGATGCTGAGATCTCCTCGTTGCCAAGGTTAGACCAAAACATCATAGGCGTGTCAGCCACAGGCCAGGGGAAATCGACGTCCTTTCGAAGTCGATTCGGGGCCGAGACACCATTCTGAAGAGATCCTTCGTAAAACATGTTGGAGGGAAACTCGGAAAGGCAGGGATGCATTCGGTATTGAATATTGAGACGAATAGGGGTGAAAGTGAGTCTGACGAGACGCTCGAACAACGACTGGTTGAGACCAGCCTTGGCTGCTTTCTTGTTCATGATGACCGGACCAAGCTGCTTGTGATCTCCCACAAGGACGACTTGCTTGCAACCGAGAACAAGAGGGATCATGCACTCGGGCTCTGCGGACTGTGTGGACTCGTCGATAAGTACGTTGCGGAACTTCATTTTAGCCAGACGTGGGTCGCCGGCACCAACACAAGTGCAACAAACAACATCCGCATTGCTAAGGATTTCGCGTTCCGCGGCTCTCGTGACCTGTTTGAATTTCTTTTCATCCTGGCTAGAAAGCTCGCCAAGTTCACTCTTGAGCTGGGACAGTTTCATCAGCTCTGGGTTGGTGTCTAGCATGCGTACCTGCTCGTGTAGAGCAAGAAAGCTGACTGAAGACTCGACATCCTCGCGGGACTTCGCAGTAAGCCGGACTACCTTGAGACCTGTAAGGTTAATCCTTTCGCACAGCTGGTCGACAGCGACGTTAGACGGTGCGCACACAAGGACCTGGCCATTGTTCATCTTGGCCAGGTGGTAGATGATGGTGGCCGAGGTGACCGTCTTTCCAGTGCCAGGAGGACCCTGGATTAGACTGAGAGGCGTGGACAGAACATTCTTGATCGCGCTGATCTGACTGCTGTTCAGCTCCGGAAGACCGGGCACACTGAACTTCTTAGGCAGGTTGGTCTTCATGGGAGCAACGGCAACTTCATGGCCAAGCAACTTGTGGAAAATATATCCAGAAACACTCATCTCGTCGACGGCGAACGTCTTCATGGCAGCCTGCATTCGATCGTATGAAGTGGCTTTCCAAACGTAGTCTGCAGAGAAATTATGGGTGCACTCCGTCGGCACAGATTTGTCGTTTCCAGTCTTTCGCAGTTCCAGGGTGACTTCGTCGGATTGATTGTTGGGAATCTTGACGACATACCCGACACCTTCCCAAACAGGACGGAGCTCTCCCTTGTACTTGAGTCGCATTTCATCACCGACAGCCAATTTGACGTCACCAGATTCCAGCTTCGGGAACGTGAAGCTTGCCAGGTGCTTGTTGTTGAGACCCATATCCCAGCGCACGATAAGACCCTCTTCGGACTGTGCTTCCTTGAGCTTCTTATCATAGTCCGACTCCATCTTGACGAGAGGTCCAAAGATGTTCTGGTACTGGAAGGGGTCCTCATACTTGAGCAATACTGGATGAGGGTCATCGTCGATGCTGGCAGCTTTCTCGAGGTCCGCGACGGTTGCATTCGCGTTATCTTTCCACATTTCTTCCAGCTTTGCAATCATCGGAGGTGTCAAGTGTCGAGCTCGAAGCTGTTCGTTGTCGCTAGGTGGAGAGACCAGCCAAGGCAAAAAGGCGCGATCCTCGATCAGGGGCTGCCATCTGGAAATATCCCAGCTCATATCCTTGGAAGACGGGGTGGCGGCGCAAGGTTGGCGACAGAGTAGTACAACGACCGTATCGGACTTGGCAGGAATGAAACCGAGCAGGAAAACGTTTTTGGTGCCGCAGTTATAGCATTCGAGGGTAGTGTCTCCGAGGGTCGATTGGGGGTGGAGCTGAACTTCCTTGTGACGAGCTCGCACCAGATGGTTGACGATGTGCGAGGAGCTCGCATTTCCTCGAGCACTGCAGAACCACTTGCTACAAGCGAGACATTTGACGACGGAGCCCGGAGCATGAATACCGCAGTAACTATTGTTGTACAACATAGTCAGCAATCAGTGTATTTGTGCAGCAACAATGCTCGAGTGTCTTCAACAGGGGGGAGGGTCGGTGTAACATACGCGCATGCATGAGGGGGCAGCTTTTTATCCTCCTCGGGAGCTTTGATGCTCATGCCCTTCATAGCGCCGACAGGGACGCTGGCCATGGATTCGGTATCGTCATCGTCGAAGACTTCAGTCTCGTTATCGTCATCATCGTTTCGGCGCCTCGCGTTACCTAGTCCTCCTCGGCCGGCATATTTAGGGTAGAGCAGGCTCTCATCGGGATCAAGGGTAGATAAATCATCATCGCCAGCATTGATAGCGGCAGCTGAGTCGGATACGAGATGATTACCTAGGTGAGTAAATGCGCCTTCCATCGTAGCGCCTGGCGCGCAGCTGCGGCGGGGGGGGGGGGGTAGGTTTTAGAAGAGGATAGGGAAGGCTTGTGTTCTAATTGCAATTATTAGTCAAGTGATGTTGACGAGGTTGGATCCCTGTTGCATATGGAGAAGACAGGGTACGAAGTGAGAATAGGTAGATGATGAGGACAGAAAATGAAAAATACAGAAAGACAGATATACCTCTCGTGGTCCCAGGTTGTGTGGTTTCGTGCTGTTCGTGTTGTTGGGGCAGTAAAATATCAGAGCCTTGTCTTGCTCGGCGCAAAACCTTGGAAGAATATTGGTGGGTTCGTGGTTGCTGGAAAACGGACGAAGTATCACATCATTGGTGTTTGCTAAGTGCAACCAGTGAACATGTCACCTGGAGAGTCGTTGACGAGGGAAAGGGCGATTGAGAGAAACTGGATGTAGTAGCGATGCCGATTCCGATGCCGAGTGGCTGTTGTCTGCTGTTCGCTGTCCGCTGTCTGCTCTCCTACGCCGACTCGATGGTGCAGGTCAATTTGGAGTCTGGAGGTGGAATTTCGGTGTTTCTGAATTGCGATGGGTTCAGTCTTCTGACGAACATTCATTTTTCCCAAGGTGTGGCGGGGTGGAACCTAGTGGCCTGATTGGTCAAAGCGTAAAGTACCTAGTACCCAGTAGCTAAAGTGAGCCTATGGCCGCAGCTCAGGGCGTAGGTACCTATTGAACTCCTCCTATTGTAGGTCGCAGGCCTAGGCAGATTAAGTAATCGAGTGCATTCCCGTCTGGTAGCGTCTGTATTTGCATACATACAGGCCTACAATGATGTAGACTATGTGCATCCTTGGAAAGGTTGATATCGGCCATGTCAATGCATGCACGTGTGGTGTGTTGCATACATATGTCAGCTGTATGTACTCAGACACATACACCCGACGCATATACATACACACATACATACATACATAGTTAACCTTCGATACCTTATAACCCTTCCGTTTTGTTGCAGGCAGCCCTGTCAATCTGCCCCTCTGCTGGCTTGTCTACGAACTTCCCATATTTGGCTTTCTTTTCGTCTGGAAACACTATTGGCAGATTCTAACCAATAACAAAGTTGCGATAAGATACCACCAAGATTTCAAGGTCAAACTAGAAAACAAAGGTTGCTGTTATACTATCAACTGCGTGGTTGCTACACAACTAACAGCATCAATGTTCTACCAACCCATTGTCCTCTGGATCTTCCCCCCCTTTTCTGCTTTCCAGGTTACAGCATTGAGAATTAGACGCTAGGTCAGGGCTGAGTCGGTGTATTCAGTGGCCAAGCTCATGCGAGTATTGTCAAGTTTCAGATGTTGATAAGAAATAGGAAACTTGTTGAGGAAGGGGGAGGCTGTTACAACACATGTATTCGGAAAATCTGGACTTGAGCTATGCCCAGGTGGTACATACAGTCATGTATAAATAGGGGGCCATCTTGCTGTAGTAACTGGTATAATTTCGTGGCAGACCAGACCAGTAGGATCCAAGGTACGTTACACAGATTCGATCCTTCGCGTCATCCTCGAAGTAATATATAAAGACCGAACGGCCATTCGATACTCCATCGGTATAGTTCTATCTTACCATAATTCTCACCATGGATCGTCGGAGGTACATGGATTCTGATGGGGAACGACTTCCCGAGGGGATGGTCCGAGTCGGGTATGATGCTGATGACGGGGTCTACATCTATCGCGCCGCTGACGGTTCACTTTGGCAAGGCGCATCAGGGCAGAGGTACGGAACTGTATTTCGAATCACAGGGCCTTCACACCCGTCACAGCCGTCACGCCCATCGCAGTCGTCACGCCCGTCACCACCCCCACCATATAGCAGATCGAACGAGGTTCCAGTTGGTCACTCTAGCCAGAGCAACCGTTTGGAATCTTTTGATAATTGGTCTTGGCTTAATGGTGGGACGAATTCGGGCGAAGAACAACGTGTTGAGACGAAGTCGAAGAAGGAACGACGTGAAGCCGATGTGTGGCTTCGAGCTAAGAAAGACTGGCTTGCAAAGCGAATTTCTTCAGTACGTCGGAAGCTGAGCCTGTCGTCGGCTCGAAAGGCCCAAGATGGCAGCAAGCAAATCAATGGCTACCGAGACGAATACGAAGCCCTGGTCGACCAGCAACTCGAATCCCTAGGGCCAGATGGCGCTCAACTTGCAGAACGCCGAAGGCAAGCACGGAATCGACGGCGTCAAGAAGAGGACCGAGCCCGCCATGGGCAATGGGTAGAGGACACTCCATCCTTGGATGCATCCTCTGGGCCACGGCTAAGCCGGGGAGCTACTATCAGCACCGGACCTAGTCGCGAACGACATATGGCCAACTCATCTAGGAGGAGGCGGACATCCATGTCTTGATCATAAGGAATCCTCCCTGTTATGTCGATGTGCTGGACTCATGAGATATGAGATATGTGGAGGAAGGTGAGTAGTAGGAAGCTAGGGTTAGTTGGAATCTCTTCTTGAATATGGGAGGGATGCGCGGTATACAGATGGAAATAAAATGGTCTTGGCATGAAAAAAGAAGAAAAGTATCCCGTATCCCATATTTACCTACACGAGCAAGTTACATGAGCAATTGGATTTCAAGGTTGAATGAAGACCTGGGATCACCCGCTGCGCTAGCAAGGAACCCTTGTAAGATGCGTAAATGGTTAAATTATGGGGAAGTACGCTAGACCCACCTCCTGATTAGATTAGTGCCTCAGTGCCTATGATCTTATCGGGGAATTTTTCCTGCCTCTGCAAGTCGCAACCTTGGGAAAGCAACAGCGTGCTTCCAGGTTATCTTCGAGCTCTTTGCACGACTCCATCTTGCACACGCGCCCGTATTTACAGAGATTCAGTGTCTTCACATTCTATCCAATCATGATTGTATGCTGTTCTCTGCCCATGCTCTAGCGTTGTTGTGATATAGACTAATAGAACTTCCTCCAGCGCAAACAAGCTCGCCAGAGGCGGGACTATCTCTACCGAAAGGTTGGTAAAGCTCATGCATCTTGTGGTCGGAACAGTTCCTGTTGCCAGACGACTAACCCTGCGGCTGTAGGCCTTGATTCTGCGCGACGCCGAGATTAGCGAAAAGCGAGCGAAGCTTAGGGCATCGTTAGCTACCGGAAAGCCCTTGGACCCTTCCATTGCCAATGACCAGCAGCTGAGGAAGGACTTCGCGTATGACGAATCGCGCCCCGATCGTACCTCCAACGAAGAACTCGACCTCGATGATGAGTACTCCCAGCTTTCCGGTATTGTCGACCCTCGCGTTCTTGTCACTACCTCCCGAGATCCGTCTACGCGTCTTGCTGCCTTTGCCAAGGAGATTCGTTTATTATTACCAGGTACGTACGGTTATATCTCTGCCGGGAAGCTCAATATTATGTACTGCAATTTCACATGCTAACGATAACATAACAGTATGTCCTGAAACCTGCTTTCCCTCCGTTCCGACTTGAACAACCGCATGATGAACCGAGTTCACCGCGATCCTATGGTTCACGATATAAAACACTAACATATGGTGGAAAGACGGCAATAAGGTTGAACCGTGGAAACTTGGTCCTTCCAGAGCTCACACGGTCAGCCCAGGCCGCTGGTCTTACCGACATAATACTCCTTCACGAGCATCGAGGTGTACCAACAGCATTGTAAATAGCCCTCAAAGCCTGTGCAGACAACGTAGCAAGGGCACTTGCTAATTCGCAACAGGACACTTTCCCACTTCCCCCATGGGCCAACAGCTTCATTTTCATTACACAATGTCGTGCTGCGCCACGATATACCAGGTTCCATTCGGGGGACTGTTAGCGAGTCATACCCTCATCTCATCTTCGACGGTAAGGAATTCCAAATGTGCCCCCGTTTGGTATATGCTAAGTCGGATTTACAGGCTTCACGACACGCCTTGGAGAAAGGGTTGTCAAAATCCTAAAACACACGTTTCCTCCCAGAGAACCACCGACGAGCAAGGCTAAGCTTGGAAATCGCGTTGTAACATTCAAAAGGTAAGGAGTTGCCCCCAAACACCCGAGCCCTCACAAGTCGATATGACCAGTACTTTTCATCAAGCTCATTAATAGGCGCTAACCTTTTCACAGTATGTATTAGCAGTGACCTCCGTACCCTGTTACGCCGGGATTTCTTGCAATGGTGCTAACATATGTAGACATCGATGATACGATTGAGGTTCGACATCATGTCTTTATAAGAACAGGGCATGACAGTGTGGAGCTCAGTGAGGTAGGCCCACGGCTATCCATGAAGCTTTTCGAGATTCGGAATGGTACATGTAAGTTTCCCCTATATCGTTTTTACCCCCTTTCCCAATGCACAATCACACTCTTGTTGCTTTCTCTCTCACACCATTCGTGCCCTTTCCACACAGTTCAGGCTCGGAGGTGTGCGCCTGGCCACTATCAGAAAGGACAGATGCTAATTCTTTGGATTGTAGTGGATAATAAGGATGGTGACGTCGAATGGTGAGTGAATCCACATCGATTCTGTGGGCTTGGTTCGATGGTGCAAACAGGCCTCGTCTTGAACGCTTCCTTGAACCATATCCTACAAGAGAGATTTTGAACGTATTAGTGCTGAAGCGGGACTCGGCTAACGGGAGTATAGGCATCTCAACCAATATACCAGGACCAGTCGTAAGAAGGACTATCTATGAGGCCGGTATCACTTCGAGGAGGCTTCTCGGGGTGTATGCTCGTGTATCCTCGCGACAGGGCGTCAGAGGAACACATATCGAACGGGCGATTGCTGGAGCTCGAATCGCACCCATGCAAATCTCCAGATGAGATTGTAGCTGTTATGAAGAGTGTCGTGTACAAGGGTGCCAACCTGTCGACCTCCAATCGCATAGAGCAGTTCCGCAACGGCGAGGTCTGCTACTGAATGCTGGTTCATTACGGATGCGGTGAAAGCGCTCAGTCTTCTAAGCAGCACTGAGAATCGGGGGTCGTGATGCGTTCCTCATGACGCCGGGGCCCAGTCCACAGGCACTATTTAGGTGACCATAATGCTGATTTCTCTGGACTTCCAGAGCCAGAATATCGAGAAGGCGGCAAAGGTTTCAGATATCTGCAGGGAATTGAAGAGTGCTGGCTACTTCAAGGGCAATTTATATGATCTGTTAAGACAATAGAAGCCAGCGGGCTTTCGCCAGTAAGGCGAGAGCCAGAAAATAGGCATACGCAAAGGACCAAGCTTTGAATTCCGAATCTGGCGTTGTCGGCTGGACTGTCTCGTCATATGAGAGTCAAATCAGGAAGCTATTACTACACTCGAATTTTCTGGCACCGGTGTCTCGAGACCTACGTATCAATTTAAGTAGTCAAAAGAAGGACATCATTTCTATATTGAACACTGGACCGCAATGCCTGTTTCAGTGATTTTGATTATGAAATCTGCTACGTCCTATAGTAACCATTTCCTTCTCTATACCATTTGCGACGCAAGAGTTCTGTGTGGAAACATGGTACTTTCCAGATAATGAACCAAGCAAATCCAGATAATGGGTAAGGAGGTTGGGTTCTGGTGGTATCGAAGACAGGACTTGGCTAAGTAGCCTTACACGAATAACGTCAGCTCGACAGTACTTCGTACAAGCCAAACGAACTCTTGGTGAGCCTTGTCCTGCTTGACTCCTGAGAAGTAAACCCAGCCATTGGGGATTGAAGACGAGGTGTGGCAACGGCTACTGCCGCCATCAAGTGCGTACGCACGCAACGGCCGCAGTGGCAGAGCAGAGCCCTGTTTTTGGTGGTTCTCTTTTTTCCGTACCTATGCATGAACTGATTATATTATCCTTTGTGAGTTACCTAGGACCTAGGTATCACTGAGGGGGCTGCACCCGTGCCTTGTTCACCTTGTTTCAAGTTCGCGCAGCCTTTTAAACTTTAGACACCAATGTAGGCAATTTACCTAGAAATTGCCCGCCTAGTGACTTCCAGTAACCACGTCGATGATGGACTCTGTGGAGGACGGCGAACAACATCGATTGATGTGAAGAGCTGACGCCCGGGCGCATTTCATTGCCATCAAAACCTTGGAACTTATCCGAATCCGACCTGTCTAGCGGGGCCTGTTGTCGTCTGTCCTGGCGGCGCGGTTCGCCTGGCAGGGCAGGGCGGGGGCAGGACAACCGTGAAAGTGCTATTTTTGGCTCTCAGGCCTTTTTCTCCCTTCCAACCAGCGAGTGTTAAACTTACAGCGGGGGGCTATGCCGTTAGGTATTACCTAGGTACCTACAAGTTGATGAAGCTACTGCTGTGCACCCCAACCAACCTTCCCCCAAGGGCCTTTCGTTTGGGTTTCGTTTGCATGTTTGGTGGATCTCGAATTGCGAATCATCGCCTTGGCTGGTTGCTGCGGTCGGCCGTTCGGTAGCTCACGTTTGGTTAGCCTGGCTGAGGAGCGCAATTTTCTGCATACATTCGCCCAACCAGAGGTATCGCTGGGGTCGTTGGCCAAGGATGGATGGAATCATCATCAGATAGATGAACGGGGCGGATCTGTTTCTTCATGATGCAAATTGATGATGGCATCTCTTTGGAATTTATTCATTTGGCTGCTTGGTTGGTTCAAATAAATCCCATCATGCCACCTTGCTGCTCCGTGCTGGCTTCTCCGTCCTGGTTATGTACGGCTTCAAATTTTAGATTGAAGTTGGGAAAATCCGTGACGATCCGGGAAAATCACAAGATTAGAATACGTAGGAAATACTTCTTTGGTCGGACATGTAATGGCAAAAAAGCGCTAGACGATAAGTCCTTGATAAGTACCATCAAGCGTACCCAGCTGCTCGTCGCATTTCCCGTCACTGCGCCGCCTAAGGTGACCAAACGTCATTTCGTCAGCACCGAGCAGAATCAATTAAGGGGCAGTACGAAGTCCAGGTGCAGGGTTGGCGCGCTAGCAGACCTACTAGGTACCTAAGCCAAGCACCAACGTTAGTTGAATAATCACTAATTTCTAGAGTAACTGGTCAGCTAAGCCCATCTATTCCATGTGCTAGCCTACCTGGGTAGCCACTTGCATCCGCCATCCATCGGTTCCATCCACTCTCCAGGCACGTTAACCCACATACACCCTGCTACCTCAGCTTGCTCAGGGCCGTTCTTCTTCTTCCCCAGCACTCTGGCCGACCGAATTGCCAAAAACACATCGCATCCTCCCATTCCGTAGCATAATCAATTACCGCCAGGCCGTGTCTATCCTTATCTCCTTCATACATTCGTCTGTATCGCTTGCCATCTAATCTTCATTGGACGCCTACCCGTGCGCGCCAACCTGGGCTATTGAAATTCGTTCAACTATCCCACACCACACACCACATACCACACAGCCAAACACGATGTCTTACGGCGGTTCATACGCGAATAACCCGTACCAAGATGGCCCCGCGGCCGAGGGTGGTTATGGTTACGGTCAGGTGAGCAAACATCATGTCGGCCAATTTCAGCAAGGACGATGGCTAAACCGTGATCGCATTCGCAGCAGGACCACGAGATGCAGAGTTACCCCCCACAACAGTCGCAGCCTTCGAGCACGCTCTCACAACAGGACTTCCTCGGGCGCATCTCCTTCCTCCGGAACGAGATCGCCAACTTGCGGACCAATGTCGAGGCCATCCAATCGTTGCACCAGCGCTCCCTTGCCGACTCCGACGGCGGCCAGTCGGCGCAGCAGCTCGAGCGCATCGTCGCCGAGACCCAGACGCTCAACGGCGGCATCAGAGACCAGCTGAAGTTCCTCGCCACCGACGCCAGCCGGACCTCGGACGGCAGCCGCGGCCTAAAGGAGAGACAGGTCAACACCATCAAGAACGAGTTCGAGAGCGAGCTGCGCAACTACCAGACCGAGGAGGGCTCGTTCCGCCAGCGCTACCGAGACCAGATCGCCCGTCAGTACCGCATCGTGAACCCCGAAGCCGACGAGGATGAGGTGCGCCAGGCGACCGAGGCGGATTGGGGCAGTGAGGGTGTTTTCCAAACGGCGGTATGTATCCCGGCCATCCCGTGATGACGATATATGGGGTAGTGGTGGTGGTGATGATGCTCCGCCACCCTCGTATATCCCGCGGCGTACATATACACATATACCAGATGCTGACCAACTTACAGCTTAGAAGCAACCGGGTGGGACAAGCATCCAATATCCTCGGCAACGTACGCGCGCGCCACAACGAGCTGCAGCGCATTGAGAAGACGCTTATTGAGCTGTCGGCCATGTTCCAGGATCTCGCCGTCTTGGTAGAGCAGCAGGAGGAGGCCGTGGTGCAGGCCGAGCAGAACGCCGAGAACACCACCAAGTACATGGACGAGGGCAACGCACACGTCGACAAGGGCATCATCAGCGCTCGCAATGCCCGGAAGTACAAGTGGTGGTGTCTGCTGGTCGCGGTCATCATTATCGCCATTATCGCCATCGTTGTTGCCATCGTGGTCACCCAGAACAAAAAATAATCTCATACTATGCTTAGGTATATATTTGCCTTGGGGGATATTTTTGGACAGACCAGTGCGTTATGAGCAATGACTTAGGAGCCCATAAGGATAAACAAGCCTCCACCCTAGGTTCCTTGCGGGAGACTGCGCTATAAAACATTCCTTACGAAAAGGAGTTGTTAAAATACTTGTTGGAAAGGAGAGGGGGGGACACGAAAATACCCATCATGAATTCTGGGGATATAGCCCCTATAACATGCACATTAATCAACGACCCCCTCTTCCTTTAAGGAAAGCTGCGGCGCCAATAGGGGGTGGAAGATTGGACGTCCACAGGGTCGGCGAGAGAGGGAGGGTCTTTAATAATTACATCAAACTATTCTTTATATGCATGCGCATCACTTGTTCCTTACGTTCGGTTTTTTTCCCATTCCTGTACGAGGTGGGCAGAGCATGGAATTGTCTTGGGTACGGACATTAAGTTTTAACGTTGAGAGTGTGTAAATAGATACCTAGTAGGTAATGACCATTTACCATGACCTAGGCTTGGTGTCGAGAGTAGATTGTTGGAATCTGTATGTGTAGGTATTGTGTCCCGCGAGCACTTCTCGATACTAGGAGGTAGTCTGGTGGTCAGTCTCCCATGAAGCAAACATACCTACCTACCTACTTTCACCATCTAGTGTAATCAGTAATCTGAATACAGAGCATCAAAATGGTCTGAATGTATCCGCTCTCAGATGGTTCCCGTCAGCATCACAGCCATCTTACAAGTAGGTAGAAAAATTAGAGATCTAGAACTTCGAAGATTGGGGTCCGCCTTTGATGCAAAGCATCGACAACTTCGTTGATGGTCATGAGGTCGAGAAACAGTGGTGAACATACCTATTTACTTAGGTATCCAATGATTAGGTAGTATCTCTAGTCTTTTTGAAAGACGCAACGGAACGTATGCCCCTGAAAGTATCTGGATTCCGTGCCTGAACGGACATTCCACAGCTGTCGTACCGTCACAACAACGTCAATCATGTAGCTAATGCCACCACCTCTTAAAAAGACACTAACCGCCTCGTTGAATGGTTGGGTTGACGTTGAGAGGCGTTATGGCAGATGCCCCAATACCCGTTTCCGGTTGAAGCGCAAGAAAAGGGGTAGGTAGGTAGCATACGCCCGCAGGGGGGAGGGGCATGCTTGTTGAGTCTAGGAGAGAACTCCTTGTGGCAGATTGGTTCCTTGTTGGTGTTAGGGGGGGTTGCCGTTGCTAAGAAGCGTCTCGCAGTCACATGTTTTGAGCTATCAGACATGACGCTGCATATAGTATATGTATTTCTGACTCTACATAGTTACCCAGATAAAGCTCGACAGCTGTTATGATCTTGAACATGGAATGGAACCGTCTCCTTCAATAAGGCCAGCCCATTGTTGTTCTCTATCCGTATTGAACCGTTGTGCCATAGTGACGAAGGTATACCGTCTTCAAGCATGGTGTGAGTTACTCAGAAGGGCGGCCGTGGCACCAAACTAGGTAGCTATTTATATAGAATATCAAAGTGTCACGTCTCACATGCTTTACTTGATTACTTGAATCAACCTAGGCAAGCATTTCGGTAATTGTACCCATACACGATACGCAAACTCATGGCATCTAGCCATACCCGCCGAGACCTAGACTCAATGGTTTCTGGTATGCCCAACCGAGGGGACGTAGGATTCGATGTCGTTCGGATGAAAACATGATCGGGAGCCTCTAGCCTCTACCCCCGCGCTCAACCCCTGGCTGCCGTATCCAGATTGATCAACGATTGGCGAGGTTTAGATCCCCTGTCTCTTGGCAAGTCGATCCAGATCGTCTCCATCTACCTAGGTAGACTACGATATAGCTCATGCAGTTGGCCCCCTGCACAGGGTAACATCAAGATGGGCTTTCAATATAAGACATCAACCTAAACTGTTGACCTAGTCTCGTACCATGAAGCATGTGTATCCCTTGGTCTACATATGCCATCATGATTTGATAGGGAGAGTTGAGCTAGCATTCGTAGTGATGATATGGATGAGAGCCTAGCTGCCAAGGTAGGTACACAGTGAGATGAACTTGGTATGCATGTAGGTATTTTGATTGTTTCTACCTACCGGAGGCAGTTCTTGAAATGTCGAGAGCCACGGTGCGGGCCCCTGCTTTTCGTCCCTGTTTCGGGTTGCGGATCACACCTTGAATTACAGGTACTTCGTAACTAACTTCCAATTACATTGGACATGCTGTGTTTGCCCTGCACGTAACTGTAGGTAGTTACCAAATTACACAAACTTCTGCTGCATCGAGCCTTCCAAGGTACATCATCTTGCACTACGAAGAAGACTCACGAGATGGCAGCACAAAAGGAAAGAGCCAAGAACACAGGCGAATCTGGCCTGCCGCCAACCGCCGTGACAGCCGTCGTGAGTCGTGACCTTCAGACCTACCACCTGCATCATCATACCTACTACATACATACCTGAGGTTGGTAGGTAACGAGAGACACCTAGGCCATGTGTCTGTCGTGTTCAGTCTCCAGAGTCATCTTGGCCGCCTTGTCATATGCCCGAGTGTTGCCCTATCGCCGCCCCCTGCAACGAACTCCATCATCCGCCCTTGTTTCATAGATATTGTAATAATACTATAACAAACACTATGAGCCCCTGTGTTCCTCCCTCAACACTTCGTCTTTAGCTTTTGTGTGTATCATTTGTGTATCATTATAACTCTGCTACGGCCCCTTTCCGATATGAAGTCCCTATCGTTCATATCTGCAGTACTTGCATTGCTTCACGCTGCCCTTGCGAGCAGACATGTCGTTGTCGAATCACTTCGAGGGGTCCCAACCGACTGGGTGAAGTCCAGAGATGCAGACCCTTCCCAGCAGATCGGCCTGCGCATCGCCCTTGAACAGCCTAACCTACCAATATTCGAACAGAGACTCTACGACGTCTCAACCCCACAGCATCCCCTTTACGGAAATCACTTGACTCGCGAAGAGGTCAAAGATCTGATGAAGCCGCGGGTCGAATCAACATCTGTTGTTCTCGACTGGTTGCATGCTTCTGGGATACCAGAGACCGATATAGTGGACACCGGAGAATGGATCAGCTTCAGAACCAGCGTTTCCAAGGCTGGGGACTTGCTAGGAACCGAGTTCGCCATCTACAAGTTCATTGGCACAGATGTCGAGAAGCTCCGAACCCTGCGGTATGCTTGAGTTTACTGTGACTAGGTCATGGCAGTACACAAACTCACATGGAAATAGGTATCAAGTGCCTTCCGAGGTTCGGCCTCACATTACTATGATACAACCCACAACTCGCTTCGGCCAAATCAAACCCCAACGCTCGCTCGTCCTCGAAGTGTTAGACAAAGAGGACATCCCCGCACAGCTCAACTTCGCCGCAAAGGTCCCTGGGAGTCAAGGATTGGACATGGCTGCTTGCAATCTAGCGATCACTCCTGAGTGCCTACGGACTCTTTACAAGATCGGAGATACGAAGGCCGACCGGAAATCAGGAGCAATACTGGGCGTCGCTGGATTTCTGGAAGTAAGTAATGTTGTTACTATATTGCCTTAAGTTATATCTAATAGCTATCAGCAATACGCAAAACACGACGGCCTAGATCACTTCCTAGAACGGTTCGCCCCTTACGCTTTGGAACAAAACTTCACTATTTTCTCGGTGGCTGGCGGACTGGACGACCAGGATGACTACGTTCATGATGACACGGAAGCAAACTTGGACATCCAATACACAGCTGCACTGGGATTTGATACTGACTTGCGTTACTATTCAACCGGTGGTCGTGGCCCCCTGATCCCTGACCTTGAGTACGTCTAACACACTTTCGATATAAGAGAGAGAACTAACTGAACACTCTCAACAGCCAGCCGGATCCTGATGATGTACGCATTCTTTCATGGAGACCAATCCAAGAACCTGGTCAACTAATAGATTCATAGGTGTCGAACGAGCCTTACCTCGAATACTTGACTTATATGGCTGATCTCCCGGATGATGAGCTCCCTCAGACCCTCAGTATATCATACGGAGAGGATGAACAATCAGTGCCGAGAACATACGCGGAGAAAGTTTGCACAATGTTTGGTCAGCTCGGTGCCCGTGGGGTGTCAGTCATATTTGCGTCAGGAGAGTGAGTTTTGCCCCTCCCCAACATTGCGTCGGCTGTCTTCCTAGAGGAGAAAGAAAGGGTACCCCGGGAAGAAGAGAGAAGAGAAATATATACACACATATAAGCGGAAGGGGGTAAGAGGAAGGGGATGGAATAAAAACCAAATATACTGATGAAGATGAAATTATCACAGCACCGGACCAGGCAGCGCCTGCCAGACCAATGACGGCACCAACACGACGCGCCTGCTGCCTACTTTCCCAGCTGCCTGTCCGTACGTGACGTCGGTGGGCGGTACGCAGCTCGTGAACCCCGAGAAGGCCGTCTCCTTCTCGTCGGGCGGGTTCTCGGACGTCTTCAAGCGACCCTCCTACCAATCAGCGGCCGTGGAATCCTACCTCGCGGACCATCTAGGGGGTCCTGACCACTTCAAGGGCTTGTACAACCCGGATGGCCGCGGCTTCCCGGACGTGGCAGCGCAGTCGGTCCGCTACAGCGTCACGGGCGCGTCGGGGTCGCTACACCTGGTTGGTGGCACGTCGGCGGCGGCCCCCACCATCGCGGGGATCGTAAACCTGCTCAACAGCGCCCGCCTGCAAGCCGGACGCCCCCCGCTCGGCTTCCTCAACCCCTTGATCTACGACGAAGCGCTGAAAGACGCCTTCACGGATATCACGGTCGGAGGCAGCCTCGGCTGTACCGGCCATGACTTGTTCTCGGACCTCCCTACCCCGAAGGTCCCCGGCGCCGGATGGAACGCAACGGAAGGCTGGGATCCCGTCACGGGGCTCGGCACCCCGCTGTTCGATCGATTGTTGGAACTGGTGGCGCCGGGGGTTACGTTGCCGAGGGTCTCAGGTGGGTATGGGGTGGCAGGAAGAGGCGAGTCTAGTGTTAGTTACATGAAGTGAGATGGAAGAGTTGGGATGAGGTGGTTTCAGGGCTGCTAGGGGAGGTAGTAGAGGAAACAAAGGGGAAAATGAGGGAAAAAAGGGAGAGAACACTTTTCGTGTGTGCATTTTCCTTTCACCGTCCCTGATTGACGCCCTAGGTCGGCAAGTACCTATGAATAGGTAGTAATCATAGTATTCATTTCGAGCATTTTTGAGAGACTTCTTGGCCTGAGCACTCATAGCCTGGGGCACTACACGCAAAGCCTCTTTCCTATGAGGCTTTCTCAGAATCGTACACACTCGTACATACCCTTCGACCCAAGATTTCCTAGCCAAGTGATTGCATGTAAGCAGCATGCTAGCAAGCGCAGCTTTATTTTTTCCCCTTTCCTCTTTTCCCTAAAGTATCCTGGTTGTTTTCAGTAGGTGTTCATATGCCAGTCCGTATTTTCTGTGACTTCATGTGAATATAATACACCCGACTACCTATTTAGGTTGTCGCAGTCGCTGGTTTGAAAGGGGGTAATCAGGGGGGAGAGGTGGAAACGTGGGGAACCGAACCTAACCGCCATCCTAAGCTACTTTATAGGTAAGTCCATCTGCCTGGAGACGTGGGTGAAGCGCACGTAAACAGGTGGAATATAACGCTCTGTGGAAAATCTTGGAAACAGAAGAAGTCACGGGACGAAACAGACAGCTAGCTGCTGGATACATACTTATATAGGAAGTACCGGAGTTGCAGATTCGCCATGCATGCATGCTAGCTACTTACTACCTACCCATGATTCTAATCTATTCCTATTTCTAGCTTTCCCTCCCACCTTTCCTCTCCCCCCCCCTCGCGCCCTCGCCCTGCTCTCGTTTGATGATCATCCCCACGGACGGATGGACGGACGATTAGACGGGCAGGCGGGCGGACGAAAGGGAATAAACAACTGGATGGATGGATGGAGGGATGCCGGTCGAATATACAATGGACGTGTACAATACAATACAATACATATGTAGGTTCGGTAGGGAGGTAGGTATATGCATGTAAGTAAGTAGGCGTGTGAAGGTATTCCAAAATGCTTGAAGACCAACCGACCGCCCAACCGGTTTATCAGCTAGCCGCCCCGTCTTGAATACCGGATGCTCCCACGAAGAAGTTCACGCATAGGGGGTGACGATGATGGGTGATCGATAATGCTGCTGCTGCTGCTGCTGCTGCATCAGCTCACTGCGGCTAGGTTTGCGTAAAGACGGCAGCGGACAGGGCCAACATCTAGCCAATCTATCGCACATGCTTAGGTACCCCAAAACGTACGAGCCCCCCTGCACCATACATACTATACGACACTCGCATAGCTTGGGGGCTGGGCCAGGGTCCGGTTGCCAGGCAGTGATTTTTTTCTTGGGGTTTTTGTTTTTGTGTTTTGTTTTATCTTTTCGGTTTTACTTGTTCAGTTTCACATAGTTACCTGAAATCACCATCGATCATCCATCGTTAGCCAACATACTCGTCGTAGGCATATGATACTTAACCAAGAAGAGACATAAGAAAGAATTAAGGAAAATGGAGAAAGCTACATGGGTTGGGGACACATAGCAAGAGAACAAACAAGAAGTATACACATGAAATAAAATAAAAGAGGGGGAAGGGAGGGGGAGAAAGAGAGACAACGTACCAGGAAATTGCCCCGACTGCCCATGGCACCTGCCATTCCACCACTCGTTCTCGTTCGGCGTCCGGGTGACGATCTCGATGACGTCGCCGGCGCGGAAGCTCAGGTCGCCGGCCGCCTGCGCCTGATAGTCGTAGAGCGCCGTGACCGTCTCGACCGGGGCGGCGCCGGCCGCCGCTAGCGACTTGGGCTTCGGCTTCGGCGGCGGCGGCTTCGACTTGGCCGCCACCGCCGCCGCCAAGCCCGGCGACAAGCCGGGGCTCTTCAGGGGCGCCGACACGGGCGACTTCCACGAGGGCACCACCGGCGAGGGCGCGGCTGCCGCCAGCGTGTATGGTGGCGGCGGCTGGCTGTCGGCTTCCTGGTGGTGTTGTTGCTGCCACGGGAGCGGCTTGCTATCGGCTTCCTGGTGGTGTTGTTGCTGCTGCCAGGGGAGCGGCTTGCTAGTGGTGTTGCTAGTCGAGCCGGCGCCTATGTGGGGGGACGTGGGTGCCGATGTCGAGGGCGAGCCCGCGGTGAGCAGGCCGGCCGGCCTGCTGCTGCCCTCGATGGCCTGCTGGCCCGGCTTGGGGCCGTACTTGGGCGGGCGGGGGCGGCCGCTGGTCTTGAAGCGGACGATGGACAGCTGCTCGGCCTGCTCCTGGATGTCGCCGCGCTTCTGGTGGAAGGCCTCCTCGACCTCGAGCGTGAGGTCGAAGTAGCCGATGTCGCACTGCTGCATGCGCTCGTGCAGGGTGTAGAAGATGTTCAGCTGCATGTAGTAGAAGGACTGGAAGAGGGGCTGGATGAACTGGCGCTCGAGCGCGAACAGCTTGGGGAGCTCGTCCTTGAGCAGGTCGTTGAAGTAGTTGAACTCCTGCGTGGACTGCTCGACGTCGTTCTCGGCCTTCCACATGGCCTTCTCGTCCTTGGCCGACTTCTCCTTCTTCTCCCGCAGCTTCTTCAGCGTCGCGTTGTGGCGGTCGAAGTCCAGCTTCTTGTGGTCGCGCTTGACCACCGACTTCCGCACCACCTTGAGCACGTCGAGCAGCTCGTTCGCCGGCTGGATCACGCGCGACTCGATCATCTCCAGCTCGGGCGCCAGCGTCGCCTGCAGCTCCCGCACGACGGCCTCGTACTCCTCGCAGGCGCGGATGCCCTCGGGGTTGCCCTCGACCTGCAGGGTCTCGGGGTCGGACATGCGCCCCGATATGGGCTTGTAGATCTCGGTCATGGCCTGGCTGAACTCGATCTGGTGGTTGAGCATGCCGTTGATGGCGTCGAAGTACTTCTTGCTCTCATCGTGGAGGTGCTTGGTCTCGGCCTCGAGCTCCTGGAACCGGCGCTCCGAGTCGGTGAAGACGGGGTCTTTGCTGTGCTCGCCAATGTTAAACTTGGCCTTGAATTGTTGCGGCGCCTGCGGGACGAGGGGTTTTGTTTAGCCTGGTGAGCTCTTCGTTCTGTTGCTGGTCCGCGACTTGGAGCTCAGCGACCCAAGAGGTTCGGACTCCTCAGACGGAGAGAGGGAACATTTGCAACTTACGCGGACGACGCTCTTCTGGAAGCCTTTGAAACTCATCTCTAGGGGCGCAATCCGGTCTTCGACCACAGAAGAGTGGGTTGGCTGATTGGGACACGCAATACGTATGAAGTGGATACTCGTTTGTAGATATCGTTGTAGCAGTGAAGAGGGAGGAAGCCGTTTGACTGCTTCGCTTATATGATATCGCTAAAGGCTGCTATGTATAGTAGCGGCGGAAGAGGGGAAATGTTGCTGTCACGGAGTCACGGATTCACGGATTGTTCGGATGTTCTTCTCGACTCGTTCTGTAGGTGCTGTGAGGACTGAGGACAGGAATGGGCAGTAGCCACAGACAAAAGCAGGCAACGTTTTAGCACGTGGCGCTTGGAAGGAGATGGTTATTCTAGACTTGGGTGAATACAAGTTGAATACAAGTTGGTCTTGACACTTGGTCAGGTGGGTTCTTGAGTGGTCGTAATAAGTGACGATGCTCCAGTGGCAGTGCCAATCCGGCCAGTGCCAGGTCTCGATTGTGGCGGCTTATCAACGAACGATAGCGGAGACGGGGAGACGGCGGAAGGAGAGGAAGGAAGGATGGATGGGATGGGCTGATGGGGCAAGGCCGAAGCGAATTATTACAAGCAGTAACGAAGATGAATCAATGTAAGGAGTCGGAGTCCGTTAATCGAACCGAATATATCACATGTATTTTACAATTTTCAAAGTGAGGTAGCCAGGAATGTACGGAATGGGTCGTTGGGTTTGACTTAGTATTCTAGGTGGTAAGGTAAGACTTGCCTGCATGTTACTCTAGTAATAAGACTAAATCATTTCTTTGTAAAGGCAAACCCTGAACCCATCATCGCTGCATCGGCATCGGCATCGGCATAGGCACAGGCATAGGCGTCGCTGTAACCTGGAAAACCTGCATGAGCCCAGTCGACCAGTGCCAGCCCACACGGCACCGGCACAGTTGGTGCAGGTGTCGTCCCAGTCGTCTCACATGGATTTGGAATAACCCAGAAGCCCAGAAGCCCAGGAGCCTAGGAAGCGCAGAGCCCGAAAAAGAGGTCCCTCACTTCCCTTTGGTCTGCCAAGAAGGAACTCGGCAAACGTCATGGGTCCGATTGCGTCCCTACGTCAGTCAATCAGTCAATTTGAGATTGAGGGCGCCAATTGTCGTCAGTTGACTGATCCGTGGTTAGTGGTCGCCTTAGGGCTGTGCTAGGTACCTACCGTAGTACCTATCGTATGTATGTACATAATTACCTGGGTTATGTATTGAGGCTCACCATGTAGGATTACATCAGCTCTAAGCCCTTGTGGTACCTGGTAAGACATTTGATCTGTAATCCATGGATGTTCCAAGGTTGGATATCACCGCATAGGTAAGTATGCACGAGTGTTGGATGCATTCAGGAGACCAGTCAGCTATGACTTGCGACTGGTTGCAATCACTGAATACTGAACCACTGTATGGTAAGTTGGTAACACCATCGCTTGACAAGGATCCTAGAGGGGTAATATTAGGTACATAGGTACATGCCTAGGTAGACTGTTCAAGGAATGTTGCAGCTGAGGACAAGTGACTCCAGCTGTCTGCTATTGCTGACTTACGTAAGTTAATCCGCCACCTGCACTGGCGCACTGGCCTGTTCGATCTAATCCCCGAGGCCCGACCACTCCGACCGAGCTTTTTTTCTCGGCCGCATCTCTTTCGACCAATGAAGAGGAGAAGAAAGAGCTAATCATGAGCTAAGTCAATCACATCGCCAATTTTTATCAACGAAAGTCGCCATCCAACATCCCAACATCCCCATCCTAGGCTTCTCCTCTTCTTCCTCCCATTTCACCACATCCTAATATCCAGACTATCTCTGGTTTTCTTCACACCCGTTCATCACCATGGCGAACGTGGCCACATCCGCGTTAAGACAGGCTTCGCGCCTCGGTCTCAAGAATGCCGTCACATCAGTACCGAGGCGGGCCACCCCCTCATCCTCGAGAATAGCCGCAAATGTCACAGCTCCCACAGCTTCCACGCAAGTTCCGAGGAGGACGTATGTCTCAGAGACCAAGAGAGACAATGCCCAAGTAACCACCGAGACCGCTATCAAATTGGACAAGAAGGACTTTTTAAATGACAAGGGCGAGCTCATGATGCCTAGTTCCGCCACTCCCGCGAATGCTACTATCAGCCCTATGGCCGAAGTCCTTAAGGAGGCCACCATCTTGGGAGACCAGCGGCCGATATACCTAGACATGCAAGCCACAACCCCAGTAGATCCTAGAGTGTTGGATAAGATGCTTCCGTTTTATGTCAACGTGTTTGGCAATCCTCACTCGCGAACACATGCGTACGGATGGGAAAGTGAGCAAGCCGTCGAAGAGGCGCGCACGCATGTGGCCAGTCTTATTGGCGCAGACCCGAAAGAGATCATATTTACTAGCGGAGCCACCGAGAGTAACAACATGAGTATCAAGGGCGTGGCGAGGTTCTTCGCGCGATCGGGAAAGAAAAAGCACATTATCACTACCCAGACTGAGCACAAGTGCGTTCTTGATAGTTGTCGACATCTTCAGGATGAAGGTTTCGAAGTCACCTACTTACCAGTCCAGAACAATGGATTGGTCAACATGGAGGCCCTGGAAGCAGCAATCAAGCCCGAGACCGTTCTCGTCAGTATCATGGCTGTCAATAACGAGATCGGTGTCGTCCAGCCCCTGGAGGAAATCGGCAAGCTGTGTCGTTCTAAGAAAGTTTTCTTCCACACCGATGGCGCTCAGGCCGTCGGCAAGCTCCCATTAGATGTCAATGCCATGAACATTGATTTGATGTCCATCTCTGGACACAAGATCTATGGCCCCAAGGGTATTGGGGCTTGCTATGTCCGCCGCAGGCCGAGGGTCAGGTTGGACCCTATCATCAGCGGAGGTGGCCAGGAACGAGGCTTGAGAAGCGGTACGCTTGCTCCACCACTAATTGTTGGCTTTGGTGAAGCATGCCGTATCGCCAAAGAAGAAATGAAGGTGAGTTCTATCATATTTCTCCTTCATACCCCAATCGCAATTGATGAACCGCTTTATACATGCATGGCTTTCTGAATTCCTTGACCGGAATCCGTGTGTTGAGACGCAGCACATATGTCTGATTTTGCACCTGATCTTCCACTCTATTTCACTGTCTCTGGCGATGACAATAGACTGACCATTTCTGTAGTATGACTCGCAATACATCAAGAGGCTCTCGGATCGCCTGTTGGAGGGCCTTTTGTCTCTAGAGCACACTAGCCAAAACGGTGATCCCAACCATTTCTATCCCGGATGCGTGAATGTCTCTTTCGCCTATGTCGAGGGCGAGTCTCTCCTCATGGCACTCAAGGATATTGCCTTATCCTCAGGCAGCGCCTGCACTTCAGCGTCGCTAGAACCCAGCTACGTCCTGAGGGCGCTTGGTAACAGTGACGAAAGTGCGCACAGTAGTATCAGATTTGGCATCGGTCGGTTTACTACAGAAGCAGAAATCGACTATGTGCTCAAGGCCGTCAAAGAGCGAGTCAACTTCCTGCGCGAGTTGAGCCCCTTGTGGGAGCTTGTGCAAGAAGGCATCGACTTGAATACCATCGAATGGAGCCAGCACTAATATCTTCACGAAAGCCAGTCTGCCAGGCAATCGTTCGTTACACTACGCCAAGGGATGAAGAAGGAACCAGTTTGGACGCCAGCAAATTAGCTGCCCAGTTCAGAGGCGAAATAACGTAAAGGGAATGTCTGTATTGTGTGTTAGGAGTTATGCGGATGTGGATACGAAGGCCCTGCCTCTCGCTCAGGGCACTGGCTTAGGGGCGCAGCAGATGCGCGATACTTTGGGTTGTAATTCAGGAGTTTAGAGGGAGGACCGGCACGTGAACCAACTGATACCAATGAACTGTATATTTACGACGGACATGTCAACTCTTAGAGCTCTCGTGCTCGGGATCAATATGAAGCAGATGAACCCCAAGCCCGCTTACTTATCATTCAAGCTGAAATGAAATCGTACTCTGTAATGTTTAGTTGTCCGGATCTCCTGGCCTTTGTTACGCAATGCGGGTTCTATACTGAATCTCTGAAAACTGACTACTTTATACAATGCACCGAATCCGAAAATACAATCCTGATACGCATGCATCTAGTTATATATGAAGTGCTTGAGAAAGCATGTGCACCTGGTAATATCCATCTCCTTCAGTCCACCATATGTGTTCAGCCGAGTCCTTGTTGATCTTACGTAGCAATCAACCGCGCTTATGGCATGGCAGGAACTGGTTTTGTCCCAACCCCCAGTTATTCGATCTTGCGGTTACATGGATATGACGTTGCACATAGGTCAGATACAGGACAAGCGTGAGAAGGCAAGCTCAAGATACCGTACGGGGACAGAGACAGGGTGGCGGCAATACCTGATACCTATCTAGCGAACTACGTAGTGGCAATATGTATGTAAACGAACGAAGAGATCTTGTGACGTCCCGTAGCTCTGGGACGATTCGCCATGTACCTACCTAGGTAAGTGGTAGATGATGGCGTCGGTTATGCCCGATAGCCTTATACAATGGGGCTATTACGTAGATGTGTATGTATACCTACCTAGGTATGTACGTATGTAGTTGCCTCTGCTTTGAGGTGATAGCGTACATGCACAAGTTAAGTTACGAGGAGAATTTGAAACTGGCCATGGCTGGTACCAGGCCAGGCAAGCTCAGGAATGGCTATGGCTGTATGGCTGATGGCTTAAAACTGTGATGCAACTGTGGAATAGCTGGAGAAATCAAGTCACTGTAAGTTCTATGGTTACCAAGTTACGTAGGACACGTACTTTGGTCTATCATTCGTACGCTACGTACGTAACTACAATTACATGCTACCTACATACAGTAAATAGACACCTTGTACTTGTGGAATAGTCATGTATGGAAGTCTTTCGTAAGTGACAACCTTGGAAGCCGCACCCTTTCGGCCTTTGTTCTAGACCTTGCCCCGGGAATGCCAAGCTAGCACACAAGGATGACATCAATCAAGGGCTGCCGGGGACCCACGAGACTAAAATAATGACATCATACTTGCCTAAAAGCGTAATTCTCTAATTCTTGCGGCTGCAAACGCCATAGTCGAAACATCGATATCGAGTTGTTCCGTGAAGTCCCTTTGAACCACCGTAGATTACACCATAGATTACACCATACAATCGTGATTGGGAAGGTACGTACGCAATAAACATCTGTGACCATTGGGCAGTCACCAAAGCTTTCACCTACTTATAAGTCCGTACCGTCCACCTCTTTTCACACCTTCTTCATCTACCACTTCACAAACAAACAACCAACCAACCAACAAACAAACCTACCTCATACCAACGAGCAACAATCAGCAACATTACAAACTATCCCTCACCACAAGAAAGTCATCTGCAATCAATCAAAATGTCTTCCAACGAGCAACCCTCTACCCTCCAGTCCGTCGTCAACGGCGTCACCGGCGCCGCTCAGAGCGTCTACGGCAGCGTGGTCGGCAGCACTGCCGAAGAGGTATGCATGCACCACC
Organism: Diatrype stigma; assembly: GCA_022225965.2. NCBI lineage: Eukaryota > Fungi > Ascomycota > Sordariomycetes > Xylariales > Diatrypaceae > Diatrype > Diatrype stigma. The sequence continues at coordinate 270,237 of JAKJXP020000057.1, forward strand.
CACCCTTCGTTCCATTGGATTCATTCATTTTCTAACCAAATTTGCCTACTTTATAGACCAAGGGCGACCTCAAGCAGAACAAGGCGGATAAGGAGTACGATGCTTCTCACGCCACCGCCAAGCTCCCCGGCGCCACCGCTTCCTCGGCTGGTCAGGTCACCCGGGACGACCCCGATCGCACCAAGGGTTCCTACAACCAGACCGTCGGCTCCGCCAAGGAGACCCTCGGCGGTCTCGTCGGAGCCGAGGGCCTGAAGCAGTCCGGTCGCGAGCAGAACCTCGAGGGCCAGCAGCAGGAGGCCAAGGGCCAGGTCAGCGACCTGACTGGCGGCATCGGTGACCGTGTCACGGGCACCCTCGGCAGCGCCGTCGCCGGCATCACCGGCAACAAGGCCGCCGAGGCCGACTACCAGAAGCAGCACGATGTCGGCAAGACCCAGCAGCGCGGGGCGGAGCACGACATCACAAAGCAGGCTGAGGCCGAGAAGGACGCTCGCCAATACTAAAGCTGGCTGAGAACGGATGTCGATCGATTGTTCCATCTAGCTAGGACGTCATTCAAACCCTTCATTCTATGATTGTTCGATTGAGTGAGCATGACGGACGGATGGATCGGTGCTGGCATGGCATGGCAAGATGAGAAAGGGCGGAGGAACGAAGGAAGGATGAACTTTTATGATACCCATGAGAAGAAACGTGAGACACGTTATTGCCCTGATGGAGGGATTAGAGGTGATGGTTAGTGGTGCTTGAGAGTTTATAATCATAGCCCAATATAATCATATACACCTCACGTATGGATTCCACAATCCGGTCTTGTGAACATTTTAACATCCATGTTACGTTACCAGAGGAAGACACGAGAGATCATGTTTCGGTATGATTAGTCTTCGACCAGCCCCACAGGCTGGATTATGATTTTCAGCATGGAAAAATACTTACTAAGTTGGTGCTTGAAGTGCTCGATGAATGTCGGAATGCACCCTCATCTTGGAGTGCATGGTACTAGGTATTCTTGATAATGGATGACAACGCTTCTAGAACGCCGATGCGGGATGTGCATTGGTGGGCGTTTCGACCCGTTCCCTCCCTAATCCATCTCTTCAGGTTGTTGGTTCGCCCCCAAATGCGAAAAGTCCATGCAGCGGCAGTTGCCTGCCTTGAAACGATGCCACCATGAAACACACTTACATATGCGGATATCCGGAGGCTTATCTCGCACATGATGGGGCGTCAGACTGACTACAGTACCTAGTCTAGTCGGTCAGCCTCAATTTAGAATCAAGTGATTCTACAACTAACACCAAACAGAATGCGACGTTGCGCTCCTACAACGCGGCACGGCACGTGTAGTAGGGTACATAAGGTTAGCAGCATATGTACGTACGGTACGGTATGGTACGCACATATGCGAGTTGGTAAGCCCCGTCCGGAGATAGGTTTAGACATGATAGGACCTACAGACCTACTTCTTGCGAAGGGAAAGAAGAGGCTCTGGGAAACTTTCGTGAATGGACAGCCTAGATTGTGTATGTCAGCCAATAGTAGCTGTCTATTGCAGACATGAGTCAGGCTTTTCTTCTCCTTAGGTGAGAAAGCGATGCGTTTTGAGTGGCGGCAGTACGACGGTGGGCGCTGGGCAGGTGCCGGCCGGCCAGCCTCTCTCTTTCTCTCATATCCATGGGATTGTAGCCAGGATCACCAAGATCACCAACAGGCAGGAGGTGTTGTAATATGAATGTATTGCTTATCCTACTGACTCCCATCCCTTATGCACTCGGCCCATAGATGATACCATGATTGATGGTGGAGCTGTAGGATGGATGCTGGTGTTATTAGGCAGTACCCGCGGTGTCTGCGTCAAGGCGTCAAGTATGCCTATGGGTACTTTACTATCTAGATCAGGATCAGTCTGGGGGTAAGGCAGTTAAGTTGCTGCAATCGTCACTGCTATTGGGCCGCGTTCACGACCCACGGGGATTAGCGGCACTCTGTCCGCCTTATTCTTGTGGGGCCGCCCCGAAGATTACCTCGATTACCTCCACCAAGGATTGGGTTACCTCAACTACCTGCCGCGCCGCGCCTGCCTATAAATTCAGGCCTAGGTACCCCGTAGATAGACCAATATGATCTACTACTACGTACCAGTAATATCTCACCTGCTCACCTGCTCACCTGCCTGCTCACTTGCTCCACCCAAGCAGCCAAGGAGCCAAAGACCCCAACCCGAACTTCTTTTGAGCTGCTTTTACATCTTCGGCCCCCACCCGCCCGCCATATATTACCCCTTTTAGGATGGGGCCTCAAATCACACATCACATACCACGTTCTTATATTTGTACTTCTTTATATTTATACGTACACACACACCACACGCACTGCTGTCATCCAGGCTCCAGTCACAGGGCTGAAGTGGTGGCCTCGGGGTAGCCTATCCTGCGCCTACCCTGCAGTGCCTGCATGCAGGACAAGAACATCCTGAGTATGGCTTCCCGCCAATCGCTGGCCCCCAAAGGGCCTTCCTCTAATCTTGGTGAAGAGTGTCGGGGGGCCAATCCGCGTCCAGTTCCTCATCTAGTTCTTCCCTTTCCTGATCTTAGCCCCCCTTAATATGGATGGTGGTTTAACGGCCGGTTGAGTCTGCCGTGATTCTCCTCGCTCCTCGCTCCACTCGCCGTACCCCTGTGAGGGAATGCCGTTGCTACACTAGTCTTGGGCGCCGTTCTGTATGTCGGGGCTGTTTATTTGTGTGTGTGCACATGCGTGTGTTCGGTGAAGTCTTTTTTCCTCCTCCTTTACCTTCTCATTCAGTTCCCTGAGTGGGACCTACTACCCTCCTTGGCGGCATTGCATACTATAGAGATGGACTTGCGCTCTGGGTTCGGAACCATGAGCCCGCCATTACTACGCCGGGGTGTTGCGAGCTACATGCCATGAACGCTCCTCAGCCTTCCCATTCGGCCGCCAGGGAATGATCATGTAGACACGCCTTCGTGGTTTTGCCGTCATAGAAGTCACTAGTACTCTCGAGCTATGTACCAGGGGAAAACGATGAAACTGACTGTGCCGTGGCCCCGGTACTAGGACTCCTGTCCCACCTGTTGTTGCCTTGACTTCTCCCTAGTACTCACGCTTTCCCGCACTCAGTGCTACTCTAGAGTCTTGGGGGTGACTTCATTCTTAGGCACACCGAAAGGGCTTCTCTTATGGAAAGCCCCACGCCCATCCTACTCAGAAGGCTGCCCTGTGGCTCAGCTCAGTACAGATGGACTAGATATGGCAGCATGAGATATGTAGAGACGAGCAGAACTATGCACAATCCGCAGTCGTTCACATGGCATGTGGCTGAAAGCCTTGCCACATATAGTTGCGTCGTAATATTCTGTCTTCGAGAGGTCTGCAGGCGCAGCTTTAGGCAACACCTACCACCCACCATTGCCAGAAAATTTTATATCGATATTCGCTAGCCTGACATCCAGAAGGATGTGTATCTCTGCATAGACGGGAACCGGCAGGTTCTATACACGGTTGTGGTTTTGGACTATCCGCTCTATGACAAGTGAAGTAAGGATTCGACATCAACCCTCAGTAACACCAAGACACTTCGAAGGAAGGAAAGGGTACATCAGCCGGCCGGGACTGTCCGCCGACCCTTCAAAAAAGGGTGAGTCTAGGGTCTATCTACCAGTACATCGGACCCACCTCCTGACAAAGTTGATCCCACGAAACCACCGGGCTATCTGGATAGTTACCTACCTACCTCTTGCATCGCTCGCCGCGAAAATGTAGCAGCCTCTGATGCCTTACCCCCGAGCATTTCGGCGACCAACTCCGTTCCGACGACGAACGACGACAGCATTTCGGACATACGAAAACTCCTGTGGATTTTTCTTGTTTCTCGACAGTTTCCTAGGGCCTCGAGCGACCTATCCACGAGCCGTTTCGACTCCTTTCCACCTTCCATTTGCCGGAAACGTGGGCCTGCCTGAGGCCTTGACTCATAGGCAGACCCCGTTGTCCTCCTGAAGAGACCTGAGTTGGCTTCTTGATCGACCATTTGCCAGGGAGTCCCCAACTATCTATAACCCCCTGTGGTATAACCGCGTGAAAAGCGCTTAGCAGGTGATTGTGTGATTGTGACAAGTAGGACTTTCGAAGAAGCTTCCCCAAATATTCTGATCTCGACGCTTTAAGTATCTATCTATCGCTCCTCGTCCGCTCGTTACTCCTATCTTATCCCATCTCATCCAACATGGTCAGAAGAACATCCACGGGTATGATGCGAATCGCTATTGCGGGAGCCGGCGGCTTCGCCACCATCTTAGCCCAGCAGCTATCTCAAAGCGCCCACGCCCTCCTCGTGTTATCAACCAGGGTGAGTTTACAATAATCCGTCCCATTTCCCTGAAGCCCCCTGAGATGAAATAAAAAGAAACATTGCGTTTGACATTGAGAGAAAAACTAAACCCAACTCACCCCGCCAAATAAGGAACACCCAGAATTCGAAGAATACGACTGCCAAGTCGCTGTAGTCAACTACCACGACGTCGAGGACCTCCGCTTCACGCTGCAGGGGGTCGACCTCGTCATCTCGACCATCTCGGGCCCGGAGCAGATCAACCTCATCGACGCCGCGCGGCGTGCCCGCGTGCGGCGCTTCGTGCCCTCGGAGTTCGAGGGCGCCATCAGCCACCGGCCAACGCAGACAGGAACGACGGCGGCGGCCGGGGGCGGCAGTGATGGCGGCGGTGGCGGAGGAAGCGACCCGCTCGACAACGGCTCCTCGACGGCCCGCGACCTGCTCCAGCAGTGGTCGCAATCGCGGAGCTTCCCCATGCGCTCGACCGTCTTCTCGTGCGGCGTGTTCTATGAACGCTTTGCCCCCGGCGGCCTGCAGGCCTACAACATGGGCACCGGCACCACCGGCGTCGGCGCGACCGCGGCCTGGCGCCTCCAGGGCCAGGGCAGCTACCTGGTCGACCTCGGGTCCGGCGCGGGCGACATCCCCGCGGCCGACGCCCGCGGCAGGCCGGTCCACCTGGTGCTGACGTCCGCGTTCGACGTGGCCCGGTACGTGGCCGCGGCCGTGGAGATGGGCATCGACAACTGGCCGGCTGAGTTCCGCGTCCTCGGGGCGAGGCTGACGACGCAGGGGCTTGTGAGGGTGTTTGAGGAGGTTCGAGGCTGTGAGTGTAAAAAGAAGAAGAAGAAGAAAAACGCCTTTATTTCTCCCCTTCCGAGAAGAAGCCCAGCCCCTGTTTTGTTTTCGATTCTGTAATCTGTGCTGACTGATGATGGTTCCGTGATATATATAGTTCACTTCCAGGTGAATGCCAGGCCGTACACGGAAATCGTCTCCTGGCTCCAATACTTCGAGGAGAACAACGAGCAGGAGAAGTGGTACTTCATGCAGCACCTCCTGCAGACCGCCAACGGCCGCTATACCTTCGGCAACGCGAACCTCAACGATATGGTGGACTTCCAGCCTGTTGGGTTTCGAGAGTGGCTGCGGGAGGTCTGGGGACAGGCGCAATGAAGGGTGGGGGAGAAGGGGGGAGGAGATGAGGACGGTGGACATGCCTATTACTCTCTGGCTGGCGGTACTATTGTTGTCGTTGTTGTTGCGCAAGATCAGCTATGTTCTATCATTTTGTCGTACTTATCACGATGATACAACTACTTTCACATACTACTCGAAACCTACCCCTGAAATCCCTGAAAGCAGGAGGATCCTGGCGACCTCTTAAGTTTTCATTCACGCATACACGCACATACACACATCAAACGCAGATATAGCATTTAGGCATAGAGTAAGGAGGGGGGTGGGGTTAAGTTTGGTATAGTCATAAGGACACCGAATTTATCACGACTATCTGTCTGCATCCTTATTATTCAGTACCGACGTCGTCAGTGACCAATTACCTACTTGAAATACTCTGGGTGTGATGGCTAGCTAGATGACTACCATAAAGACAGCATATTTAGTTAGTCAGACGTGGGGAAGCCCTCGCCCCTTTCTCTGTTCCCCCCTCTGTCTACCATGCTCTAGTCTTGGTCGAGCCAGCAGAGACTTACACTGTTCCAAGAGAAAATCCAGAGCGGATATACGGCGGTAAGAATGTGTTAGACCTGGCTAATCTATCTTCAGTTAACTACCCGGCGCGGGAAGACCTTTTACCTACCTACCTATTCTATTGTGGGCACGTCGTCAGTATCGAGTCAAATCATGCATTTATGTATGGCAATTTGATTAGAGTTCCGTGGGTTAGTGTTACCTAATTCGCGATAGATGATCAGGTGGCAAGGTAGGTCAGGCCAGATATGTAGCGCTTTCGCCTTCTTCTGCCTTGCCGGAGATAATTAATCTAGGTATAATATAGATGAATAGACAACATCGGCATACCGGCTGTCTCTTTGCCTGCCTGCCTGCCTGTCTGTCTGTCGTCTGACTCGTCTGACTGACTCTTTCCGCTGACATTAGGTACAACCGGGTTATGTACACGCTGGTACCCTAGGTTCCGCATAGATCGTCGCCAACTACCCGGAAGATGGATATCGGGTTGATATCAGCCTATCAAGTCTGTGCCTTCTCACTCTTTACTCCTTTCTGGGAGTGACCCTCTCTCTTTACTAGACCAGGTACAGATAAGTACGTAGACAGGCAGGTAGACTAAGTAGGTAACCATAGGCATGCCCACTCCTATAGGACTGACTAATTGACTAACTATAGGCTGAAGACCGACGATCTAGTAGGCTGAAGGCTGCCTACTAGGTGGTCGATCCGGCCGCGGTAAGGTGTTGTCGATTGGCGTTGGACTCGATTCCGTCGAGCCCGACCCCGTCATGTCCTGTTCTGCGCCGTAATTAGGTCATGTACGTAGGCAGGTAGGCAGCCGATAGATCGATACCTCACTTTTATGTCTGACTGACTAAGTAAGCACCCGTATGTATGCAGTCAGAGTCGCCAGCCAGCTTGCATGAACGGCGTGCGATGCTGTTGATGCGCTGATACGACACGCTGTGATGCGATGCGATGCGGTGCAAAGCCCGGCCAAGGACCAATCGCTGGACTCCGTGTCCCCGGTGAGTGAGGGCGCGTCTCTCTATACCCGCGAACGCAAAGCATGTCGCCACCCAGCCTTATACCAGGCCCCGTCCGGGTCTGCCGTAGTCAGTCTTGCCTCGATCCGGCCCATGCTGACTCACTTCTTAGTTGAACAGGGGGTGAAAAGGGGTACGCTACCCGACCAACCAACCAACTGAAGTGTCCGGATTATAGTCAGACTAGTTAGCAGCCGAACGCCTCGTTATACCCTGTCTAGTTTAACTAGGTAGTCATCTTACTACGTACCTGTCCACCTAATTTTCACCTTATACCCCCGCCTCTGTTTCATCCTTCTCTCACTGGGGGCCATGCGGGTCGCCGCATCCTACAGCACGACCCTAGCAGCCCTACATAGGCTGATAGGTGTGTACCCCTAATCCACACACTCACTCTCCTATCCTTTCGCTTCCTGCAGCTTCGGCTTCGGCTTCGCCCTTGTCTTTGACCCCCACCCCCACCACCTTCTCCTCCCCCAATCCCTCGTCCTCGTCCTCATCCTCCCCAAACTCCGTAACGACCCACAGACAGAACCGCTCCCACTCGACGCGCCACTCGCGGAGGCGAGCGGCCTTGGCGCCACTCCCGAGGCTGGCCTCGCGGACGTCGCGGGTCCAGTCCTCGGCGCCCTGGTCCTCGAACGCCGCCCAGCGCACGCTGTTCTCCGCGAGACTGCCGAGCCCCGCCAGGCCCAGGCTCTCCCACCCCTGCAGCGCCTGCCAGAAGTCGTGCGTCGAGCCCGCCGTGTCCTGCCCGAGCATTGCCGGGTCGTCGTTGCAGAGGGAGCACTGTTGTGCCGCGTGGTATGGTTTGGTTAGCGAGCCGTAAATATGAGAAATGAGCTAGCCGACCGGGATAGCTGCTTGTTCTCTTGCAAAGTTCATTGCTTGCTGTGCGGTGTTATGTGTGGGAAGGTGGTGGTGGCTGTGTGGTAGCGGTGAGACAGTTAAGGAAATGACTTTAAGGGAAGGACGACGAATGGTGGATAGGGGCGATAAAGAGACCGTACACACAGAGGCTCGACTAGTTGGGAATTTCGATTATGTAATATGTATTTACTTTAATACTCATGTAGTAAGGGATAACACATTTATTGTTATTTTTTGGGGGGAGGGGTGGGGAGGGGGGTTCTTTTTTCTTTTTTCTGTCTTTCTTCGCACACTGTCGTGGGTACGACCATTGATGCAGTTTTTTGAAGGAAGTAGTGGATATACGTAAGAAAACGACCCCAGGTCATAGTTACGAGGGAAATATGATGATTTGTGAGAAACGAAATGATTGATTAATTGACTTACGGCAACGCCCCGCGCCAGCAGGGCCGGCAGCGGGTGGCTCATGACGGAGCCGCAAAGGCGTAGGACCTCGTTGGAGATAGGGCAGCTCTCGACGAGGATGCGCTTCTCCTTAACGAGGTCGACGAGCAGCGGGTGTTTGTAGAGGGAGAAGCCGTGGCCGATGCGGCGCGTGCCGAGCAGCACGGCGTCGAACAGGTTGTGGTCGGTGGCGCTGCCGGTGCCGAGGCACTCGCCGGCGTGGAAGAAGAAGGGCATGACGACGCCCTCCTGGGCGCACTGCTTGCGGAACCAGAACAGCTCGGGCAGCAGGTCGCGCAGCGGGCGGCCCGCGTCCTCCTGCCCCACCAGGTCATAGCCCGCCACCAGCCGCGGGTGCGTCATCTTGGTCTCGATGGCGTGGTCCATGTCCTGGACGACGTCGCGCGTCGGGAAGAAGCGGATCGTGGCCCAGATGACGCGCAGGCCCCAGAAGCGCCCCTCTCGGCCCTCGGCGGACCGCTTGAACGCCTCGACCTCCTCGTCCAGGATGTCCATCATGGCGCCGTAGTCGGCCTCGGGCTCCTCGCGGCCCTCGCGGAAGAAGTCCAGCGCCCACGAGAACCGCAGCTCCGCCCACCGCACCCCGTCCGCCGCCAGCAGGCTCATCAGCCGCCGCAGGAACGCCCGCCACACCGGCTCGTAGTGCACGATGCTGTTGACCACCCGGAAGCACCGCCCGAACTTGGCCCAGATCTCGTCGATGCCGTGGTGCTGCGCCACGGCGTCCGTCCGCGAGATAGTGCACCGCGCGTACACTGCAGCATTTTTTTTATCGAGTAGTTAGCGTAGCTTGACCTTTGCCCGCCTTTCTCTCCTCATCAAACATCACTCGTCAAATTCCGGGGAGGATTACTTACACCACCGCAGGAACCCCGGCCTGCCACCATCCGGGAAGGCATCAGCGGCCTGGGTGAGCAGGACGGGGGTTGCCGGCACATAGTCAGGGGCCCAGACGTCGGCGTCGGTGTGGGGCGACTTCTTGAAGCGGAAGCGGACCTTGGCGCCGTCGTCGCGCAGGGCCTCGGGATCGGCGAGCGGGCGGTCGGCCAGGATGTGCATACCGGGGGTGGCCAGCAGGACGCCAAACAGGTAGTCGAAGTCGACCATGGCGTCCATGTGGCCGTGGAGCAGGGCGCCCTTGGGCAGGGCGCGGACGACCTTCCACAGCCGCGTGCCTTCCATGCGCTCCTTGGCCAGCGAGAACATCATGCCCGGGTGCACGGTGATGCCCTCGTGCGCCGACGCCCGCGCCAGCGCGTCCTCCAGCTGCGGCGTCCACACCGTCCGGGCCTCCTCGTCCCGGATCCGCGCCACGATCTCACAGGCCTTCCGCGCGATCGGCGACAGGTTCTGCCGGAACGACGCATCTGCAGTGGACGCATAGGCAGTCAGTCAGTCAGCCAGTCAGTCAGGTGATGGAGACAGCTGGGTACTAGCCGGCTGGGCCATCCGACACAACACCACGCCAAGAAAAGGAGACAGAGAGAGAGAGCCCCACCGCTGCGCTGCTTGTTCTCCTGCGCTATGAGGTTCTCGCGCCCCTCGAGGTATTTCTGCAGAACCGCATCGTCTTCCTTGGGGATCTCCTGCGATATCTCCGCCCACTCCTCGTCGGTGAACTTTTTGTCGTAGGCGAAGTCCATAGTTCCCAGCAGTATGCCCAACCAGGGCGATGTGATTACAACCTTCAAGGAACTAAATAGTATCGAAGCTAAGCAGGTAGTAAGACCAGTCTGACCAGAAAGTATTTATGAGAAAGTTGAAAGTGCCGACAACCTGGAACTTGGAAGTGTGATGCGCTAAGTCAACCCGGAATGCGTTTGCAAGCCTTCTTTATATTTTTATATATGGACGACTGCCTGTAGAGCTTAGAATGGAAGGCATGATGTCGTTAGGGACGCTACCTTAGGTGCTGTACCCCGTACAGGTATTGTACTGTACATACATACGTACCCCCCGCCTGCCCGCATATAGGTACCTACAAAGCTTAAGCTTAACGGCGCCGGAGACCGGGGATCGGTGGGTTCCCCTCAACTGCGGACTGGTACATACATACCCGGACCTACCTACTCCTTATACGCCACGATAGGACCGTCCGTCTAATGCCGTAGTATACCAACGGATATTTTGGCCTTACATGAGGTTGCTGGTGGGCAGGTGGACCCTGGTAATGGGAATAGTCTGGTCCGAGTCTCCGAGGTAGTAGGTATTAGCCCTGACTATACCTACGCACCGGCACCCATGGCTACCGCGACAGGTCTTTTTTTCTTTTTCTTTTTCTTTTTCTTTTTCTTTTTCTTTTTCTTTTTCTTTTTCTTTTTCTTTTTCTTTTTCTTTTTCTTTTTCTTTTTCTTTTTCTTTTTCTTTTTCTTTTTCTTTTTCTTTT
>JAKJXP020000057.1:281154-300395 GCA_022225965.2 Diatrype stigma
TTTTTCGGTTTAACACCGGACTGTTTAGCAGACCTTGGATGTCAGTAGGACCTATGGGGCTGTTACGTGGATTCAGTACTAGATAGATCTCCTCAGCTTTTAGCTTAGCTTTACTTACTTAGGAGAATACGTGAGGCCCCCTCGATCCGGAGGAGCACAAGAGCCCAAGTGTTAAATGCCAGCTTTAAGTAATCAGTGCGTACAGCATTTAGTACTAGCTAGCTGCAAGTACGGAAAACCTTCCAGTAGCAAGTGCCAGATGCACAGAAACTTCGCATCGCCAGGTGCCAGGTGCCCAAAAGGTTCCAGTGCCAGTTGCCAACGGCCCCTCTTCCCTCCCCAACCCCCCCTCCCCCCCTTCTTCGGGGGGGGGGGGGGGGGGGGAGGGCTTTTCCATTCCGGCAGACCCGTAATTCCGTACGATGCACCCAATTATAGCCCACAGCTTACGTACCTGAGCCTGTAATTCCGTATAATACACCTAATCATGGCCCCTATAACCTAGGTAGCTTACGTAAACTAGGTGCCTTATATCACTTACCTGCTGCCACCTACCTGCTGCCATTTATTTGCTGCCATCTATTTGCTGTTACCTATTTACCTGCTGCCACCTACTTACCTGCTGCCACCTACCTGCTGCCACCTAGTTGCGAGTTCGAGCCCTTTAATTAGGTGCATCCTTTAGTTATATAAATTACTTACCTATATTAGTATTAGTTATTGCTAGCATTTATAATTGCATTTATAATTATACTTATAATTATTATTATAATTATATTTAATTATTTTAAATTATTTAATTATTATAAGTTATTTAATTATTATAAGCCTTTAATTATTATAAGTTTTTAATTATTATAAGCTTTTTAACTTATATAAATAACTTAATTATTATTATTACTTACTTATTTATAAGGCTAAATATTAAACATTTAAAAGCTTTTAATATTAATTATTAACGGCTTTTTTTCTTTTAATTCTTTTTTTATCTTTTTTTTAAAAAAGAAAAAAAGGGCTTTTTTATTTCGATAAATTCGTAATTTCGTATAATATATTTAATTACGGCCCTTATAACTTAAGTAACTTACGTAAGCTAAGTGCCTTATATTAATTAAGTAACTTTTACTTAATTATTATAAGTTACTTATTTATTATTATTTATTTACTTATTATTACTTATTTTTTATTATTACTTACTTATTTATTATAATTTTAATTCGTTAATTAAATATATTTCTTATTTATATAAATGGCCGACCTGGAATTATTAATAGTTATAATAACATTTAATTATAATTATACTTAATTATTTTAAATTACTTAGTTATTATAAGCCCTTTAGCTTACGTAAGCGGCCGAATTACTGTTATTACTTACTTATTTAATAATACTTATTTACTTATTATTACTTATTTATTTGCTTTTATTTATTTATTATTATTTATTTACTTATTTACTTATTTATTATTATTTACTTATTTATTATTACTTAATTACTTATTTATTATTATTTATTTACTTATTATAAGTTTTAATCTTTTAATTACGTGCATTTTTAATTTAAATAAATTAATTACTTATATTAATAATTATTAATATTTATAATTACATTTATAATTACATTTATAATTATACTTATAACTTATATTTAATTATTATAATTATTATAACTTACTTAATTTACGTAACTTAATTAAATAAATTATAATAATTAAATAAATATAATTATAAATAAACGACTTATATAAATTAAAAATGCACTTAATTAACGAATTAAAAAATAAATAAATAAGTAAGTAATAATAAGTAAGTAAGTAATAATAAATAAGTAAATAATAGCAATCATTTAACTATTTATATAAGTTAAGTAATTGCTATTTTTTAAATGGCTAATAATAGCTAGATATAATAATAAATGCAGTTATAAGTAATAATAATTATAAGTTAACGACTTATATAAATTAAGAATATATTTAATTAACGGGCCAGTATTATAATAAGTAAGTAAGTAATAAGTAAATAAGTAATAATAGCAATTCGGCCGCTTATGTAAGCTAAATGGCTTATAATAGCCAGGTATAATAATAAGTATAATTATAAGTATAATTATAAATATTAATATAAATGCTAATAATTATAAGTTAATAAGTTATATAAATTAAAGGTATATTTAATTAACGAATTAAAATTATAATAAATAAGTAAATAATAATAAAACTAGCTTTAATTAAGTAATATTACGTTAAAGGCTAATTATTTACGATTTAAGTTAAGTTATACGCTAGTTATATTAAGCCTAGCGCGGGCCATTTATAACTTAAAGCAAACATTAAGCTAGTTTATTAAAAATTAACCCGTATTAACATTAGCCGCTTTAGGTATATACGGGCCGTTATATATATATTAAGTTGCTTTTTATTTAAAATAACCGATTTTATTTAACTTTTATAAAAAAAAGCGATATAATAACTCTTCGTTTTATTATAATATAAGTAAACTTATAATTTATATTAACATTTAAGCATAATTTCGTTTTTTTTTAATTTTTAAATTCTTATTATAATTTAATAAATTCGAATATATATATTTAATTATTATATATATATATTAGCCATATATATTACGATTAAAGGTAAAGTTATATGTATTTATATTACGAAAGAACTTACTTAAATAATAAACGAAACTAGCCTTATTAATATATAAGCCTTATATAAGTCTTAAAAATCCCTTAAAGTTTTCGTTAAAATAAATAACGTAATGCGTTATAAAGCATTATTTTGGCCTTTATAAAAGGTAAAATAAACAAATTAATACCTAAGTATTAACGTAAGTTATAAGCTTATTTATATCGTAATAAAATAAAAGATTATTATATCGTTTCTTTTATAAAAATTAAATAAAATCGGCTATTTTAAATAAAAAAGTAACTTAATATATACATAACGGCCTATATACGTTTAAAGCGACTAATATTAATACGAATTAGGCTTTAACGAATTAACTTAACGTTTATTTTAAGCTATAAATAGCTCGTATTAAGCTTAATATAATTAACTTATAACTTAATTTAAATCGTAAATAACTAGCTTTTATAATAATACTACTTAATTAAAGCTAGTTTTATTATTATTTACTTATTTATTATAATTTTAACTTATTAATTAAATATATCTTTAATTTATATAAGTCGTCGACTTATAATTATTAACATTTATATTAATACTTATAATAAGTTACTTTAAAAAGGTTATAACGATCGAAATGTTATATATTAAATTCGGCGTTAAGTTTTTTAATACTTATTAATACATTTATATATATAGCTATAAATAACCTTTTTTTCTTTTCTTTATATATATATATATTTATAATTACTTTATAAGTTTAATTTTATATAAAAATATCTTCGTTTTTATTAATAATTAACATTACATTACATGTTAATTTTAAGTAATGCCGTTTTAAGCAGTGCCCGTTTTAAGTAATGCCGTTTTAAATAACGCCATCGCTTTTTTTTCTTATTTTTCTTTTTTAATTATGCCGTTACGTTATTAAATTTATATTCTTTTATTATTATAACATTCTTTTATTTAGGCATAAAATACGGAAACGAATTAAATAATTAATTATAAAAAACTTAAAAACTAAAAAAAAAAAGAGCCATACTTATAAATTAATAAGTATTAAAAAGCTTAGCTTTAAATTTAACATATAACCTTTTAATCGTTATAGCCTTTTTAAAGTAATTCGAATAATTATATTTATATTTATACTTATAAGGCGAAGAAAGGTTACGTATTGGATTGGTTGTTATTGTTAAAAAAGAAGAAAGGGAAAAATTTCCGGACGGAGGGGAGGCAGGGTATTTATACCCTAAAGGCGGTATACAATTTGTTCTGCCGGTCAGGTCGTCGTCGCGTCGACGCCGGCCGGGGCAAATGGTTTACCTATACCCGGAGCGATGCACCGGGCGCACGGGCCACCCCGTATCGCCCTTCCCCTTCTTATAACTTACCTTCGCTTATTTAATATACCGGCATTATATTTAATGGTACATACGCCGTACGTTTACGGCGCAAAGCCGGACCGGCCTTACGCTATAATTTTTCTTTTAATTTAATAAATAACTTTAGGCTTTTTTGTAATAAAAAGCAAACAAAAACCGTTTTGGATATCTTTTATATGTAACTAAAAAAATAACTTCGATACGAATTAATAAGTTTTTCTTTTTAATTTCGGTTTAAGGTTTTTTATTATGCTAAAATTAAACGTATACCGATATGGCCCTTTAGGCCGTCGACCGGGTAATATTATATATATATATTTATATTTATAATTATACTTATTATTATATTTAATTATTATAAATTATTTAATTTATATAAATAATTAAATTTTTATTATTATTTATTTATTTATTATTACTTATTTATTTATTATAATTTTAATTCGTTAATTAAATGCATTTTTTATTTATATAAGTCGCCGATTTAAAATTATTGGCACTTATAATTGCATTTATAATTATATTTATAATTATACTTATTATTATACTTAATTATTATAAGCCACTTAACTTACGTAAGCGGCCGAATTGCTGTTATTACTTATTTATTTATTATTATTTATTTACTTATTATTACTTATTTATTTATTATTATTTACTTATTTATTATTACTTATTTACTTATTATTACTTACTTATTTATTATAATACTGGCCCGTTAATTAAATGCATTCTTAGTTTATATAAATCGCCGATTTATAATTACTGCTACTTATAATTTTACTTATTATTATACGTATTATTATAAATTACTTAATAAATAATAATTAGTTAATAAATTATATAAACTAAGTAATTATTATTAATTAAGGCTTTATAATAATTAAAAAACTTATAATAACTAAGTAATTTATAATAATAAGTATAATTATAAATATTAATAATTATTAATATTAATAAAAGTAAATAACTTATATATATAAAGAATATATTTAATTAAAAAGCTAGGATTTATAATTAAATATAATAAATAAATAAATAATAATAAATAAATAAATAATAATAATAATTAAATTATATATAAATTAAAAAGCTTATAATAATTAAGTAATTTAAAATAATTAAATATAATTATAATAATAATTATAATTATAATAATAATTATAAATATAATTATAAGTGCAATTATAAGTATAATTATAAGTGCCAGTAGCTATTAATATTAATTCAGGTAAATAACCCATATATATACAGAATGCACCCAATCGGAGGGCTAGGTGGCAGCAGGTAGGTGGCAGCAAGTAGGTGGCAGCAAGTAGGTGGCAGCAGGTAGGTGGCAGCAGGTAGGTAGGTGGCAGCAGGTAGGTAGGTGGCAGCAGGTAGGTAAGTGGTAATAGGTAAATAAGTGGCAGCAGGTAGGTAGGTAATAGCAGGTAGGTGGCAATAGGTAGGTGGTGTAGGATTATTACGGGAATCCAGGAATGGGAGGGAACGAAGTTGTATTTTCCTAAGTGAATAAAGCTAAGTTAAAAGCTAAGGAGATTTATTTAATAGCGAATCCACGTAATTGCCTCACATACGGCCAAATCGCCCCTAAAGCCGATTACCGCGACGGCATTTCCAATAAATGAAAAGAAAAAAAAAACGACCTTTTAGAATTCCATTTATTAATAAACGACTTTACGAAAAAAAAAAACGCAAATCCATATATTGCCTATATAATTTATAAAGATTCATTTAACGTAAACGACATTTAAATTTATAAATTAAACGTCGATTAATAAATAATAATAATATTTTAACTAAAAACTAAAACCGGTTAAATAAGGAATAAATAAAATGATTCGACGAAAAAAGAAAAATTATTAATATAAGCAAAATATTAAGTTATTATTAATGCAAGCTTTTTAAATTATCGATAAATCGACGTATAATAATCTTATTTATAAAAATTAATGCTAATAAATATAAAAATCGTTATAATATAATCCGATATATTACGAATTATTCGAAACGTAATTTTATAAATATTTTATATAAAACGATAATTCTTAATAATACCTATTAAACGACGATTTGTTTTAACGAATTTCCGAACGCTCGAAATTAAGGTATTATAGGCTTTAAAAAAAAGGTTTTAATAATCGTTTTAATTAATAATATCCATCGAAAGATTTTTAAAACAAAATGAAAAAACGACGTTAATTTATTTATACGGCTTTATAATAATTTTATAACGTTAATTATTTTTTAAATTATTAATTCGCTTTTATTTTTTTTGCTTTTTAATATTTTTATTTTATTTATTCGCAATTAAATAATAATAATTAAGCCATTAATAAATGTTTTTATTTTAATTATTTATTTAATTATTTCGTTCCGTTAAGCTTTTATAATTATTAAGGTCGCAATTAAATTTAAAATAAAAATCATTATATTTATTAATTAAAAAAACCTTTTTATTAATATGTTTTTTTAAATAAATAAGTCCAATTCGTAATACATAAAAATCGGCCAATTAATTATGCTTAATTTGGAAATTTATAACGATTATTTTTATTTTATATAAACGTTTTGCCATTTCATTTATAATATTATTTAATTGGTTTAAAATAAAAGAAAGATTCTTTTAAAATAAAAACGAATCATTTTTTTTTCGTTATTATTTAATTAACCTTATTAACGACATTTTAAAAGGTTAACGGATTAATTAAATTATTTAAGCAATTATTAAGTCGATTTATAAAATCGTCGTTAAACGGAATTTTAAATAATAAATTCTTAATATCTTTATGGTTTAAAAAAAACGTTCGTTTATTAAAAGGTTAATAAATAAAATCCGCAATAATTATTAATTTCTTTAATTTATTTTTCGTTTATTATTTTATTAACTAAAAAATCTCCATTTTTTGTTATATCTTTAGGAATTTTAAAAGCCTTAATTAATATTCTTTTAAGCTTAATCGAGGTTTTATTGGATTTGGTAAATGCCTTAATAGTTTTTCGAAATAAGGTCGAACGTTAACGTTATTAAGCATTTCATTCTTTTAGGAATTTTAATAAAATGAAAGATCTTATAATAAACGTTTTATATAACCATTTTTTTTTTTTCATATATTTAAAAAATTCGAATTTAATCTTAAATGTTATACGAAAATAATAATAAAACAAATTTAATTTTTCCATTTCGTTATGGATCCGTTTAAAAAAAAACATCGCAAAGCCTTTCATTATACGAACGATTTCTTTAATTCGAAATGCTTATCGTTAATTAATCGTTTATAACAATAATTCTTAACCGGAATTTTTCGGAAATCGTATAATTTAATTGCATTTTTTATCGCTTATTAAATACAATTTAAAAGATTAAGGCGGATATAATTCTTAACGTAAATATAATAAGCGCAAATCTTTTTTTTTATCGTATTGCCGTCGAACCTTATTTTTTAGGATTTAATTAACCTTAATTATTAAATCTTTTATAACCATTTGGAATTAAAATTTCGTTCCTTTTGTTCCTAAAATTTTTAATTCATTCCGAATAAAAAAAATGAAATAAATAAAATCGAAAAAAATACAAACCTAAAGGTAATATTTTATTTTATTAATAGCATTAAAAAAGTTTTTCGTAAGTTTAAACGAAAATTTATATTGGCCTTATAAATTTATTAATCGTGGATTTAACGTTATAAATATTAAAATCGCTTATTAAGAATTGCTTTATTTATTTAAAATCCGGGAAAACTCGTTATTATTAAGGTTTAAATATTAGCTTTTAAGCTAAGAAATTACCTTTTTAATTCGTAAACGATATAATAACGAATTCTTTAAATTATTGGGAATTTATAACTTAAAGGTTTCCATAATTATATTAACGACCAGTTAAGATATTACAAAACGAAACAATTAATTAAGATATTACAAAACGAAACGATATAGTTATAAAATTAAAGTTTACAATTTAAGTAATAATCGGATTTTAGCAGTTAATAAACTTTAATAATTAATAATAACCAAATATATATCTAGTATTTATTACGAGAAAAAAGCCAAAATTTCGCAATTTCCATTTTTGTTTTTTAAATATTCTTATATTCCTTATTAATAAAAACATATTATACTTATTAATACCTTTTTTTCGTTTCTTTTATTTCCTAGCAATTGCATTATTTCTTATATATTAATTATTAATATTACTTTTTTATTTTGTTTTTTACGAATTTATTAAATATTATTAATAAAGGGATTAATAATAATCGATTATAAATTAACCGTTCGATTATTTATCGGCTTATACGGAATTTCCGAAACTGGATTCGACTTTTTTAAAAATATGTTTTCCGGATTTCGGTATGTAATTAATGCTTTTTAATAAATTAATTTTCGAGGAATTATTTAAATAAATGGTTTAAAGTTAATAACGTAAACCTTTCGTAATCGTTCTTAAACCATCGGATTAATAATTTTTACCGATATATCGGAAATAATTTTATATATCCTTAATGGACCTTATTAGGCGGGCATAAACTTTAAAGCTTTGTTTTTATTATTAACATTATGCTTTAAGTTAGCTTTTTTAACTTAACGGATCTTCCGATTTCTAAGTTTAATATATTCCTAAATTTAATCGTTTTTAACGTATCCGTAAATTAAACCAAACGATTTTCGTTTATTATATTATACGTAATGTTTTTTTAGGCTTTTTTTTATTTTATTTCGTTATTTTTAAAGCTTTATTTTTTAAACGGTTCGTTTATAAATATATAAAGTTCATTATTACTTAATATATTAATAATTAAACGCATTTATTATTTAAACATTATTATTACTGGAAATATTTTGGTATTTTTTATTATTCGTAAATTAATAACTTTAATAATACGTAAAAGTTTTTTAAGCCATCGATTAATTCCTTTATATCCTTTTAAGGAATATCATTTCTTAAATTAATTAATAATTAATTTTATCGATTATTTAATCATTTTTAAAAACCATAGGAAATAAAGAAAACTTTAGAAATACTTAATTTTTCGCTTTTCGAAAAATGCTTTAATAATTAAATAAATAAAAGCAAATTCATTATTGCAATATATTTTTCGTAAATTTCCGAAAATAAAAAGTAGTAATTCCCAGAATTTAAAAACTTAATACCATAACGCATCCGTAACCGCCATAGCAAAAACAAATCGAAAAAAATAATCGACGATTATTAAAATAAATTTAAATCCATTAATTCCTTAAGGAAAAAAAGGGCTAATGAAATCCATATTTACGAAATTCCAGGATTTCATTACGACTATTCTTTTAAAATCAATAATCGATAAAAACTTAACCTTAGTTTTAATGCAAACGTAATATCGTTAAAAATATTGCATTATATTTACGTATTTCGTAAGCCATTAGAAATTTCCGATAAGCTTTTTAAAAATAATCGTTATAACGTAATAGCTATATCCGTTATGAAATCATATTAAGGCCAAATTAATTTTATTAGGTATTACGTATTTAAAAAAGGACCCATTTTTTGATTCGATATAAGTAATTATTAATAAATCGGTAACGGTAAATATTGCGGATTATTAGTTTTCGTCGTGCCTAAGTCTTATTCTTAATAATATTTGGGCTAATAACCAAATATCGGATAATATTTCCATATCATTTTATATTAACGTAATTTTTAACCAATTAATTCGCTTTTAAATGCGGCCAAAGGCTAAAACAATATAAGGTAGTTTCTTTTTATTCTTACGAATTAATAATTCGTATATGGATTTAATTAAATGGGAAAATCCATTTGCAATCTTAATAATCTTCGAAATATTTAAATAATAATAAATAACAAATTAATATTCTCTTAATCGTTTTAATTAAGTTAAAATATAACCTTTAACGTTAAAATCCATTCCGAAAATCTTAAATAGGTTTTAATAATTAATATATAACATAACCGGAAATAGAAATTTAATAATTATTTATCGATATTTAGTTAAAGCCTTTATTGTATTAAATATTTCCCGTTTTTTAATATTATATTTCGTTTTGGCATTTAAGAATTTAAACGATAAGAATATAAGGATCCTTATTAACGATAAAAGCTTATCCGTTATAAATATATTAATAAGTTAATTATTAAGTTAAAACAAAATACTTCCTGTTTTAATATTAAAGGCATCGATTATTAGATAATATTATTTATCCGGCTGAAAATTCTTAATAACGTTTTTAAAACTTTATTATATATCTTTATAAATGCATCGGCCTATAATGGATCCCATTTAAATGGCTTAGAAACTGTTTTCCGTTAAACCGACTTTTTCCTATTGGTCGTTTTTTTTATTACCAGCTTTATATATAAATCCTTAAGGATTCCGGTTAAGTCTGTCCGTTTTAATATATAAACCTTTAAATATAAGATAAAATAAAGGAATTTCCTTAATTCTTTTTAAGTCTTTAAATAATTTTTTTTAATGCTTATCTTATAAAACGGTTTCGGTATTTTATTAATAAACGGATTTTTCCATTAATAAGTTCGAATCTTAAGGTATTAATATTATTAATAAACAAAACTATCTTTTTAAGGGTAATATTTATAAAAATAAAGTCCAACCGGAAAAAGTATTAATAATAAAAAAAATTATAAAAATCATTAAAGGATCGGGCTAATATATTATGATTATCGATAAAAATATCGAAAAAAGCGTTTAAGCCGGAATAATAACTAAATAATAACGAAATCGCCGGTTCTTATAATATATCATTTTCGGCTATAGGCCATTTATTAAAGCCTATATCGCTTAACGTATAATAAATATATAATAATTCAATCATATTTTAAGGCATTTATATATTAAACCATTATTTATTCGGAATAATAAACGCCGTTTTGGCTTAATTTTTTTGTTTCGTTTTAACGAATTAATAATTATATAACGCATTTTCTTAAAAATAAATTAAATAACTTTCCTAAATTATAATATAAAACATTCCGTTTCGGTTATGTATTAGCTATTAAGGTTTTAAAATAACCGAATTAATTAATTTGTAATTCATAATTACTCGACGATCTCCGTTTTTCTTAAGAAAATATTAAAAATACGCATTTCATTTTTTAATTTCCGGAATAATAAGTTTTATTCGTTCGATTTATAAGGAAATCCGTATAACGAACTTTTAATTATTTAAAATATATTTAAGTTGTTTAAGTTTAAAAGGTTTAACGGATTCGTTAATAATAATAATATATTATATCAAATTAATTAAGCGAATGTTACTTAATGCTTTTATAAAGCAGTTTTTTTAAATATAACAAAATCGGCGAATTTTTGTTTATTTCTTTAATGTATTAATAACATTGTTAATTATAATTCTTATATTATCGAATCATTAATTAATCAATTATTAAGGGTTTAGGTTAATATTTTTTTGCTTTAATTAACGATTAATTACGGAACGTTCCGGAAATGCTTATATTAAGGTTATATTCGTAAATAAAAGAAATCGAAAACGAAAGATTGCAACGAAAAAGCGTATCATAATAACATGCGATTGTTTAATATGTTTATTAATTAAAAACAAATCTATTCGAAAGAACTTAATTATTTTTTCTTTTTTTTTAAATAGGAACCAAAATTATTTTTAAAACGTTTATTATAATAAATGACATTTAAAGCTAATTTTTCGTTATTAAGGTTATCGAAAGCTAAAGTTGTTTTTTTACGATTATCGTATATCTTTATATATCGTAACGAAGCGCCGTAAATTTTATATATATCGTTTTTCATAATATTAATAGCTTTATTTTGGCGTATTTGCTTATTTACCGAAAGTAATAGCAAATCGGATAAATCCAAGATTTAAAGATTGTTATAAGCCAATTTTCTTTATCGTTAAATATTAAGGCCGTTAATAATATAGTTTTTATAATCGAAATGGATATTATAAGAAACGAAAGGTTATATTAACGAATTCCTTAATAGAATTATTAGCACTTTTTCATTTTTTAGTCGTTTATTTAGATCCGGCGATATAATTAATTGAAATTTAGCATTATTAAAACCAATAAGGGTCGTAAAAAGGAAAGCCTAAATAAGAATTCGGTTTTTATTAACGGTAAAAAAAAATAAGCAATCGATTAACGATTTACAAATTAATTTCCGAAAAACTTCGATTAATCGGAACTAATATAGCTATAAAATTAATTATATTTATTATAACTTAACGGCTTAAACAAAACATAATGAAATAAAGAATTAATAACGTTAATACCGTTAAAATTATTACTGGAATTAAATTAAATGTAACGAGTTTTTTGCAAATATATATAGCAATATTGGAATAATTAGGGCTTCGAATATATTCGAAAGCCTAATCCCGAAACCGGCTTTTATTTATTTTTTTAAAGGTAAAAAGAAATCGTTATAAATTTAAACGATTATTAGTTTAGCGATATCGATTATTTCTTTTAAGTAATTTCGGCCATTTTCTTTCCATTTAATAGCTTTATCGTTATTGTCGTAAATATCCGATTCCGATTTACTTTTTAAAAAAAGGACTTTTTCGTCGTAAACGATTCTTAACGATGGACGGTTTAATATTCGGTAATCCTTTTTTTGTTCCACATAAATGAAACCAAAATTAAGGGCTTTTTATATAATTAAGGTATAAATTTATCCATTAATTCCAATCAAAATAAGGCTTTTCGTATGGAAATTAATAAAAGTAACGTTTTATCGAAGCCATTTTTTTCTTAAAAAAATGTTATAAACCTCATTTATACTTATAATAAATATTCGAATAACCGTTATAATACCTTTTATAATAAATGGAAAAATAACGTAATAAATAATCGGAATTATATTATTATTAGCCATTTTTAATTTACATTTCTCGAATAATTTAATTTATTAAAGGCCTAATTTTTTAACTAAAGCTAAATTAACGAGTTTAAATAAAGATCTAAAATCCACTAGGCATCGACGAATTACCTAATCATTTATTTTTTTATCGATATAACCCAAATAAATAATACCATTATCGGTTTTGGTTCGATCCGTAAATTTAAGAAAAAGATTAATCGCAGCCATTACTTATATAGAATTTATTTATATAAAATGGGATTATGGATTTATAAATCGGAATTTCTTCGATAATCTCGGCTTTCGGTCTTTTACGAAAAAACCTATTTCTTTGTCCAATTAAGCTCTTAACGTCGGGAAACGATCCAATAATTATTCCTAAGTAATGTTCGAAAACGCAATGGATTTAAAAATCGCACTAATATTAATACGACTTTTTAAATAATCCTTATAAGCCTTAATAAATACCGTATAAATAATAAGGCCTGGACTTATTAAATTCCATTATTTATTAAATTCATGCATTTAATAAAATAATAATCCCATTTCTTAAATAGCCTTCTCATTAAATATATAGCCCTTAAAACCCTTTAAGGCATTAATCTTATTCATAAACTTATTTTCTCGATTAAAACGATACATAATATCAATAATTAAATCTTTAACGTTATAATAAATATAGGTTTTAACGAATTCGCGATTCTTATTAATTAGCTTCTCGGTAATTAACCGATTAAAAATACGATCTTAATAATAATAATTACGCTTATTGCTATTAATATATATATATTTATAAAAACGATTTCTTAATTTAATGAATTACTTATTAATCGCTTATTCCGTAAATTCGTTAATACGCTTTAAATAATAAAACAACTTTTCTTTTAATAGCCGTTTTAAATTATCGATTCGAAATGCGTTATTTTAATCGTTAATGCGGATTTTAACCGGGAATCTTTAAATAAAGCTATTTTTTATTTAAATTTAATTAAATCGACGCTTTTCGAAAATCTGGAAATACCATTTGCGGGCATTCATTTTTAAATCCAATCGAAAGATTAATTTCATTTTAACCAAATTAAGATCATTAGCGGCCGCAAAAAAGGTTTCCTTAACGTAAATCGCTATATCGTCCAAATATTCCTAAAGCGACTTTTTCGGTAACCCCTTAAAAATCGGAAAAATAAAAGACATAATAATAACGGATAATCGAAATATAACGATATTAAAATAATTAAAATTTCGTTCGAATTCGTTTATAGCTTCCAGGAATTTAATAATTTAAGTAATAAATTCTTAAGACCTAATTAATACCTTAACGAAAATATTAGTCTTATTATAATTCAAAATAATTAAGATTTATAAAATCGATAAAATTAATTAAACCCCCTTATAATTAACGAATCATAAATCGGCAACTATATTAATAACAAATTAACGAATTAACAAATCGACGAATTAACGGACCAATAAATCGGAAAATCAACGAATTAATAAATTAACGTATTAACGAATTAACAAATTAACGAAACAAATAATATTTAAATATAAGCAATTTATTCGACGCATTTATTTCGATAATATAATAAAAGAGAAAATTCGATAATTAACGGCGTTATTCTTAATTAATACTTATTCGACATTTAATTAACATTTAAATAACATTTAAATATAATAAGATTTATTAATTATTTAACTTACTTATTTAAATAAATAATCTTTTAAAATGTTTCGTTTAAGAAAAAACGAATTTCATACATACGTTACTTACTTAAAAGAATAAATCACTAATTCCACCCGGTATCAAAAAAATAACGTAATAAGCAAGTTTCTTTAACTTTTAAGTTTTAAAATAAGAAATAAGGTTTTGGAAAATCGATAAGGAATTGGAATAAAAAGGAACCTTTTACTTTTTAACCGAGAATAATTTCCAGAAATTTTTCGCATATTCGAATAAATAAATTAACGATTCTCGCGATAAAGTAAATATAATAAAAACAATCATATTAAATAAATTATAACGTAATATTAAAGAATTAAAAAAAGAAATAAAAAAGATAATAACAAAATAAATAATCCTTATAATTTCGATATAACGTAATTTAATTAAAATCACTGGTTTTTTAAAACTCTCGTTAATAACCGAAACTAAAGCATAAACAATTAATAAAAACTAAAAAGACTACGTCGAATTATAAGATGGTTTAAATAAAAAGTATAAATAAAACTTTATATAAAGCAATCCGGAAGGTCTTAAAATTCGAAATAGCACTTTCGTTACCAAATATAGGATCACTACGGAAATCCAGAAATGGGAGGGAACGAAATTATATTCTCCTAAATAAATAAAGCTAAGCTAAAAGCTAAAGAGATTTATTTAATAACGAATCTACGTAACCGCTTTATAATAGCAATAAGTAAGTGATAGCAAGTAGGTAATATAAGGCACCTAGCTTACGTAAGCCACCTAGGCTGTAAGGGCCATAATTGGGTGTATTATATGGGAATTACGGGTCTGCCGGAATGGAAAAGCCCCCCTTTCCTCATATCTCAGAAATAGACGTTTTTTTATGCTAGCTGCGTTACGCGTAGTTTTATATTATTTAACCAATAATTTTATTAATAAACTTTAGCGGTAATTTTAATGTAATTTAAATTATTCCGAATATTTCTTGTATATATTAAGGTACGTACTTATAAAGTGGCCTAAAAAAAACGTTTAAAACGGCGATTTAAAAAAGGGCTAATCTTAATAAATAAATGAATATAAAAAAATTTATCCGCTTAATAATTTTGCGATTTTTTAATTATTATAATTCGTATAAATATTTCGAATAAACCTTAAAGATTATAGCTTATTGCTTTTTTTAACGAATTTAAGTTTATATTTTTTTAATTACTTAATTTAAAAATCGTATTTAAAAATCGAACGAAAGTATTTTAATAAATACTTTTATTATCGGAAATTTTTTATAAAGTTTCTATAAAAGAATCCTATTTAATTAAAACTTAAAACATATATTTTTGAAATGCATTTTTAATAACGACGACTATTCGGAAAAAAATAAGAGTTCGTTTTTATAAGCGTTTTCGGTAATTTTTATAAATGGCCGATTTGTTATTATTCGAAAACTATTTAAGGCTTTTATATAATTTGCTAATACGAGTTTTTAATTAAAACGATTATTAAAAGCTTTACGTTTTTATTTTTAAAATATAAGTCGCATTTTTATACGTTAAGTTTTCGATTTTTAAAAAACTCGAAAAACAGTATTATGTCGTCGCTTTTTAATAGTTATAATCCGACCTTAAATTTAGCCTAAATTAAGCAAAATAAATTCCTAAGCTTTTTAATAAAAACATAAATCCGTATTGTAATTAATAGATTTAATAAAAGCCAGAATTTCGCGGGCGAAATTGAAAATATTTTTTAAAGCGTTATAAGTAAATCGTTGAATATACGGCAAACCGAATTAATACTTAATAAATCTTTATTATTAATATTATTTAAACGATTATTAATATAAAAAAAGTTAAAAATGATTAAATTAAGGCTATTTAATAATTAATATACCTTAAAAGTAATATTATTTTTATCGTTATTATCGGTTACGATAAAAATGCCGTATTATAAGCCTTTATAATTATTATTAAGTTAATTATTATTTAAATCGTCCCGTTAACGAAATTAAGCAAAATTTAAGTTAATTTTATTAAAAAGGAAATTCCGGGATTTATTTTAATATTCGTTAATTTAAATACGTTTTTTAAGATTAATTATAAAGCGTAATATATCGTCGATATTTCGAATTAATTTTAAATAGAATCGCTTTATTTAAAAAAACATTTAAAACGCAAAATATTCCTACGTATTTTTAAGTTTCGAATAGCTTTTTTATTTAAGATTTAAGGCGGTTTTAAAAAGTCCCGAATTTTATAAATTTGTTGGCTTATTTATAATCGACGAATTTTACATTATAAAAAAATGGCGTACTTTTTATAAAAACTGTATTTATTTATATACCGTACGATTTTTTTTAAAAGGCCTTTTTTAATTTGGTTATATAATTATTTTAAATCGAAATAATTAAAAATATATTCTTTAATATGCCGGATTTAATGCGGACGTAAAGATTATTCGTATTTCCGTTAATCGATTCGAAATTTTCCTAATGGTTTAACCTTTTTTTTAAGGATTTATTAAAAATTATAAACGATTAAAATTCCTTTTCGAAAACGCAAGCCCTTAAGTTATACGAATCATTTCGAAAACAATTATTTATATAAATAATAAATTCCAATTACTTACGATTCGTCTTTATTTCATTAATTATTTAATATTAAAATATATTTTTTTTAAATTTATTATTCGAAAAGTTATTATAAAATACGACATAAACGTTCGTTCGGTCGATAAAAACCGAATTTTCGATTAGTCTTTTTAAAAAAATAATGCCGGCAAGGTTATGCTTATTACGATTTCTTTCGTAATAAGCCTTAATATTCCTAATATTCGAAAAATCGTCTAGTTTAATCTGTTCCTAAATACGAGCCTTTTAAATATTTAATAACGCATTAAACGTATAATAAAGAAACAAATAAGCCAAGAAATTGCGTATATTTTTATTTCGTATTAGGCATTCGATAATTTAGGCATTTTAAAAACCGTATCGAAAACCTTTCGTTTTAAGCCTTGCCGTCGTTAAATATAAGCTTAATTAATATAAATTCGATTAATATACGTTTTTCGAATTAATAATGGTTTATATAAAATAACGTTAACCGAAAAAAATAGCGATAATAATGCAACCAATTAAATAAACGACGCTAATTAAATTAATAACTTAGCTTTTTACGATTTAATAATAAAATAACGTAACGATTTACGCCTTATCTTTTCCGAAGCTTTATAAAATCTATTCGAAATCGATAATAAGGTAAAATAATTAAAGCAAAACGAAACCAATAAATTAAAATTAAGCCTTACCGTTTTTGCGTTTTTTAATTTAAGCTATTTTAAAAAGTCGATTTTTAAATATCTTTAAGAACTTATTAATAATTCCGACCTTAAATATAAACGACCAATCGAAATAATCCATTATTGTAATGCTTATAATAACGATCTCGATAAAATTCCATTTTTCGAACCTCGAATTAAGGCCTTTTCGAATAAACCGTAAATTAATTCGTTTTTTAACGTCGCTTTAATGCTTTTATCGATTTAATATAAAAATTAAGCCTAAAGTTTCGTTTTTAATATCCGATACGACCTTATAAAAAAACTTTTTTTAAATTCGAAATTCTAATATGCTATCGTTAAGCAATTTTTTTCGAAAAAATAATATTATTATGGACGTCCCGGACTTCCTGCTTTTAGCTAGGAGTGCCGGCGGCGTCGATAACGTCGACTATATATAGGAGCATAGCACCGCTATGCAATGCTTAGTACTACTTATCACCAGTATGAGATAAAGTTATGAAGTAATAAAAGCATGAATTGCTATAAAGTATTAGGAACTCCAAGGATTTTTATATAATCCTTAGCAATATTAGGTAGAAATACGTAATACTAAGTAACCCTAGGGACTATTATATTACGTAATAAATATTTACCGTTCTTTAACGTTAACGGCCTTATTAAAAAGATATCCGAATTATTTATTTGGAAATATTTCGATAAACATGATTCCGCCTTAACAAATTTTTGCATCCAATCGATTTTTACCGTTTAATAATGTTAAAAAACTAAAAAGAAAAAGATAAAATAAAAACGAAAAGCAAAAAAGCAAGTTGCTTTTTTTTTTTCCGATAAGCCGTAAAGCTATAAATAAAAACGTATCGCCTTTTATTATTTAAATCCGTTAGGCTTAATAATTTAAATAATTTAAAAGCTAATATAAGAAATTAACGATTATTAAAATTAACCGATAAAAAAAATCGACGGTTTAATAAAAAGCATTAACGATTAATTAACGAATAATATCGATATTACGTATTATATAAGTTTTATACGTAAATAAGGCTTTTTTTAATAACGTTATATTAATTTTTCCTTTATTTAATTTTTATTATAATTAAAGAAAGAATTTAGGTTATTTAAAACGTAAGTAATAGCATTACCCTTTTTTTTTCTCGTCGTTTTTATTTCTTAAAGCAAATTTCATAAAAACACGCGAACGTATAATATCGCCGCCGTTCTTTTTCCCCTTTTCGCTCTTTTCGACGACTTAATTATTATCGTTATTATTATCGTTACTTTCGTTATTATTATTATTATTATTATTATTATTATTATTATTATTATTATTATTATTATTATTATTATTATTATTATTATTATTATTATTATTATTATTATTATTATTATTATTATTATT